>JAMKCH010046147.1:0-11756 GCA_023653785.1 Ophioderma brevispina | reverse complement strand
TGAATTTCAGTATGTGGCGCATTTTTCGCTTGTTTTGAAAGCATATCTTTGCACCTATTTTGCAGGTCCAAATAAACAAATATTAATTCTTTTATTGCTGATTTGGCGGTTGTCTTATGACCCTTCCACATGTGGTAGAAATTTTGTTCAGCAAATTATAAAAATGTTTTCCTTGGGAGGGGGGCATGTAGGGGATCCCATGACCCCCCCCCCCTTGTCATAATGAGAGTGAAAACATCTTGGGTCACTTAAGGTTAAACACTAGAAAAAAAAAAAACTCCCCGGATGGTTAAAGTTAATTCGATAGCAGCACCATGTTTGACTGGTCTGTGACCTTTGCGGAAGCCTATGGTATGAGTCTGTGATATTCATTATAATTCATGAACAAATCTATGATATGAAATTCATGCTATAGAACAAAAAATGTTGATTATACCTATGACAAACTAAAGTTAGCCTACAAGTATCTGGATGTCTTTGGCCTTTCATTGCCCCAATCGGTAATGTTAGGTGTAACATTAATCGTATTCGTCCATTGCCTACACTATCATTTCCGAGCAAATTGAAGACATTTCATATTGGGAAAATATGCCAGTGCCGATTTAAGGTTCCACTTACCTCACCCCCATACACTGTTCAAGAATGACAATGTGGGTATCATCAAGATTGGGAATCAGCAGGACCAATATTTCCTAGAAAGCTATCAAAGGCCAGTTAGTCGGCAGGTCACCTAAGCACTATTATTCATTCTAGTGAAAATTGTTAGGCAGGTCATTTTTTTCGCTTGCACAAATACAATAGGCAAACGACCTTGCCATTTGTCAACATTCCCTGCACACGAACATGGTTTTAGTAGCACACACTCCCCCAATTATGATTGGATGCTTTAAAATTTGTAGGGATTTCTAACCGGGACCACACCTTTTCAAAACCTAGATTTAATTGCCTGTAATTCTTTGCTGTAAAACCCCTAATAGGGACTTTTTGATTCATATTAGACCAATTAGACGGTAGTGATATCCGCACCAATAATAGATTAGTTTTTAAAGGAATTAAGTAGGGTTAGACCTCAAATCAGGACTTTTTCCAGAGCGCCTGTAACCTTCGAAGAAGTCCCAACGATTTAAAGCTGCTGTTTTGCAAAGCCTTTTAACCCGGGAAGCTAGCACACATTGTCAAAAAACATCTCAAGTACAAAAGGTTTGAGTGATTAAATATGTTGACAGGACTGACAGGAACCCTGAAACTGGATTCGTAAGTGCCGCAAGTGGTGCATTAAGAAGAGGGGGCCAAAAAAACAAAGTTGACAGGGGTCAAATTTGTAAATGATCATCATGTTGAAAAGTACACCACAGTTATGGTATATACAGAGGATTCGAAAAGGTATAGTTGTAATAGTCCAGCCTAAAATAGGGCAGGCTGCAGATTGATAGCGAACGTTGCTTCGTTAAGCGAAAAGTAATTTTTTTGGAGCTACATGTTTGATTTTTTGGTCTCAATTTAATGTCCAGTATCTGAGGCTTCTCACCATCATTTACAAGATTTTAAAAATATTTAAAAAGTTACAGCCTTCTTAACATGAAATTTACCATAATAAATTAAAGTTTAACCGGGAGTTAGATTATTGCCCATAAATCAAAATAAAAAATGCTGTACAGAAAATGGTGTTTTCAGAATTCATTGTAACAAAGTGTTGTTTCTCAGGATTGCAAATAATAATTTCCGAGATCATTCGTAAAATAGTCTATATTTGCATATTTTATATTAAAAAATGGGTGTTCAAACAAATGACCCATTTTTTTCTGTTTTACCAAAATCTTCCAACAAGCGTAATTTAGATAGTAATCTCCAATAAGAATTTGTTTTGCACCCAACAGTGCAAAAATCAGATACAGAACGAGCTTAATATTCACGTTTATGTTCAAATAACTGAGTATCGTTGTTTTTACCAAATAAAACATAAAGTATTCTAACGTGTAGAGTGTCACTTTCCGCCTATGGCAAGCCATTAAAGGCCATTAAGTATTGCGGCAACGCGTTGCGAGAAAGTAGCAACGCGTTGCGCATTTCGGCAACGCGTTGCGATCGGCCAATCACCACTTCATGATTCTGTGAGTATTTCAAAAAAAATAGACCCCAACGCGTTGCTAGATACTTTGCAACGCGTTGCAAACCTTCACAAAGCGTTGCGAGCTTCACAAAGCGTTGCCAAGCTTCCCAACGCGTTGCTAAGGTCCACAAGCCATAAGGGTCATACAAACGTAGTGTCGCAAACGCGTTGTGAAAAGTCACAACGCGTTGGAACATTTCGGCAACGCGTTGCGCCATTTGGCCACCCGCGGTTGCGACATTTCAGCAACGCGTTGAGACATTTCGGCACGTGTTGCGGTGTCGGCCAATTATGATGAATTTTCTGTGACGTATTCAAAAAATATAAATCTCACAACCGCGTTGAGACCTTCACAAAGCGTTGCAAAACCCTTCGCAACGCGTTGCGGCAATAACGTTATGACCCTATGGCCTTCACCAACGCGTTGTGAAGTTTACAACGTTGTTGTGAAGCTCGCAACGCGTTGTGAGGCTTGCACGAGTTGTGAAGGCCATAAGGGTCATAACGGCATTGCCGCAACGCGTTGTGGATCTATTTTGAAATACGTCCCAGAAGAATGAATGATTTTGATGGCCGACGCCGCAAGCGTTGCCAAAAATGTCGCAACGCGTGTGCTCCTTCTCACACGCGTTGCGGGCATACGTTATGACCCTTATGGCTTGTGAACATTCGCAACGCGTTGTGACGGGTCGCAACGCGTTGTGAAGGTCTCAACGCGTTGTGAAGGCTTGCAGCGTGCAGAGTTCCACACGCGTTGCTTAGATATTTGCAACGATGTTGGGTCTAATTTTTGAAATACCCTCGTCACAGAAATTCTCATTCTAATTGGCCGGACGCGGCAACGCGTTGCTACTTTGCTTGCAACGCGTGCTCCTTCTGCAACGCGTGCCGAAATGTCGGCACGCGTTGTGGCAAGACGTATGCCTTTATGGCTGCCATACTGCCGGGATCACTCGCCTCCATTGTCATCAATACAATAGAATGTCAAATGCTTTCATCACGCAAGATTTCACATTTGATTTCCCGGTTGATTTTGGTTAATTATTATTGGTGTTTACTGTATTTTGATTTCAAAGACGACCATATTTAAGAACACAAAGTGATGCAACATTGTCATGAAATGAAATATACTATAAAATGTTCCTGTTTATAATGTTAGTTTTAACAATTTTTTTAAAAATCTAGAAACGCCGCCTTTACAGTATGCACGTATGAGATTCTGGCCCAACATTATTTTGAGTCTAGCTGGACCATAATAAGCGTTGTGTGCATCTAGGGCACGTGGTAGGTTGTTTTTGACCAGCTGATTTAGAAACAGATGGGTTATATTTAATTTAAAAAACAGGAAGACTTGGCGACTAAAACGGTCACGAGAATGTAAAAAAAATATGACAAGTAAATCGATGTAAAGGGGTTGTAAGAGTTCTTTCATTTTTGTAAATTAAATTTGGGAATGGGACGGGCTCTCAGTGGTACTGAAAAAGTTTTAACGACAGAAGGCGACTATGATGACGTGGATTTATTGTCATTGAATCATTTCATAATAACCAAAATATTAAATATACAATAATTAAGTAAATAATTAGCCAATTTTATACACAAAATGGCCATTGATGTGTTGGAAGTACATTGACCAAGGGCCCTATCAGCTGACCACATATAAATACATGATACTATTATGACAGTATGCTGTACTGATGAAAATTGCAAGATTCAAAGTTAACATTTGCTTTTTTATGTTTCTTTTAAAATCACTAAAAATGATTTCAGGCTAAAATTTAAACAAAACCAACAAGACAAACAGACAAAACGAAACCAGAAAAGAAATAATAATAATAAACAATAATCGTCTAATGGTCCGACTCATTGATCAAGTGAAAAATGTTGGCTTTGCAGAGAAAATGCCCGATGTTCCGATGACTGATAGAACAAAACTTTTTTTTTTAATTGGTTCGTGTTAATTTCTCGTTTGGCAAGAGGTGTGATGAAACCAAAATTATAGTTAATAAGCATGCAACAGAGTTCAGTATGCTATAGATGGTGTCAGTAGAGGTGTTACAATATAGGTCAAGGGCCTAAAGTGCGACACATTAATTGAGGCAACCAATTAAAGCCAATAATACACGGACTGAGGCAGAGGTACATTCTGAGTTTGGATATATAAAAGTGTATTTAAATCAAAAGTTAACTTTAGTTTCTAGGACACACGTGTGGAGTTCGTATGGACTTCATGAATGTAGGTTATTTTTCCAAAATAGTGATAGAAGATTATTAGGCTCCCAAATCATGAGACCGAGTCTGTGAGAAGCGATTGCGGTTCTTGGGACACCCAGCTTTAAATAACTTTGAGCTATGCTTAATATACAGAATCAATTTCAAATAATACGGTAATAAATTGTTTTCAAGTGACTTCAAATGTTTCAAATATCCAAGGCGTTCACTAATTGAAAGAACGGCTGAAAGAGAAAAAAATAGAAAAAGACCGTGCAAACTTTAAAAAAAATGGTTATTTTGTACGGAAAAATATGTCAGTGGGAACCAATCAAGATATGATCAACCTTTTTTTAACTAATTTTGTATCAGATTTGATCCATATTGTGTCACAAGTTTTGCAAAATAATTTGGTTGAGATCCCTGATGACTAATCTGTTTTTGGAGTGTAATTCACCCTTTGGAGTGAATTTCATTATTATGATTTTACTATAAGGGAAAATATTCACGTATAAACACAGTGCAATTTATCCTTTAATAGTAAATTTTACTAATATGCAATTAATTCACTTTATTGAATTCAAACGCTTGCGACTTCATCTAATCACTGTAATTTTAGAGAGAGTGAATGCTATTTAATACTTTGAGAATAGTCAATCACATATACATGAATACGTCAAATAACCGTATTTGTCCTTCTTGCCTCTGTCCAGTTAATTTAAACGTATAGGGCCTACCACCTAATGTCCGTAGAGCGAGAATGACTACCAGCTGACGATCACCGCCAAAAGGAGGGTGCGTTTATTTTTTTGTTACGAACTAGGAGAAATTTCACCATAAAACAAGAAGGGGTCCGCTCCGTGATTTTGTGAAAGTAAAAAACTAGAATTTCGCGGTTTTCGAGCTTCGCGCTCGCTATATTCAAAGAATATAAGCTGGGCCGCCCCATGACCTTTGACCCTGGCAAATGGGACCGGTGATTCAGTCGAACATATGAGGGATCCTATGCTGCACTTATGACCTAAGTTTGGTCTCAATTGAACTTCAAGTTTTCAATTTGATAATTGTACATTTTAAGCCATTTTTCAACTTGACTCACATGGACCTTTGACATTTCAACATGACCTTTGGACCTCATAACATATGAGGGAATCCCATTGTGCACCAATGACAGAAGTTTAAGTTTGGTTCCAATTTGAAGTTAACTTTTCAATTTGAGGTCAATTAAAAAAAAAAACTTTAAAAAATTTGTGACACAAACATACACACATCCACACACACATCCACACATGATGCTAAGTGGGCTGGCCAGCTATAGCTGGCGGCCCACAAAAACAAAACGTTAGGGATCAAGTATCCCAAAATCGTTTGACAAGTGTGAATAATATATAAGGCCTTCACCCATTTTATGAAAACCGAAGAAAATTATTCATCAGAGGAAAAGACATTTTCAATTAAAGGTGCGCCCTTTAGTTGGCTACCATCAAAATTAAGATTTGGTTATCGGCTAAGAACTTCATGGAAATGTCCCGGAAACAGTTCCTTTTCACGAATGAAATGCGGTGATTCCTATGAAGACAATTAATTTGCTTGTACCATACGAATGGAGCAATTTAAATGAAAAAAATATAATTCACCCATGTGGAGGGAGGAAGCATCATATGAAATAAAATAATTAACCATGGTCGGTAGCCCACCTTTAGCCAATATGATTTAGGCGTTTAAAAGTACACGACTTACAAATTCTGGCAATTTACAAGAAAATAAGGAAACATATTAAAACGAGGGTGTTTGATAACATAGCCAAATATGGTTAATTTTTAATCCAAATTTCCATGCCTATATGACTCAATTAAAGGTGAGCTCTTAATCGAATTTTAAAGAAAAATCAGCATTATTATACCTTAATTATTACTAAAATTACAGGTAAATGTACAGATAATCCTGACAAAACACATACCTTAATCCACGACACTAGATATCTTTACAGTGATTGAATGAGTAAAATATGGAAATCTGTTGTTTTCAAAATAAAGATAAAAAAACTAATATACAAAAATTAAAAAACTGAAACACAAACATACACAAAAAAACAACTATTTATTAAAAATAAAAGAGAAAAAAAAAAGATGTTGCATTTTTGAAAAAAAGCATATTAGAAGTCAAAATATTTTCATAGTTTCATTAAAACCGGTAAGTAACAATAGCAAAACACGTAATATACGGAAATATGACAACGGTTAGGGTATAACTTACTACTCGTTTGGTGTGTAGTATTACCTAACTAACGTTTATTTACAGTTTTTCTCCTTCCAAATTTACGTTTATGTTAGATTATCAGTAATAAGCGCGGAGAAGATTGTTATAACCCGGATTGGACCGTAATTTTAAAGGGTAAAAACGCGTACAAAAAAGCAATTTAACAATTGCCACGATAATCATCAAAGATTTTGACAGTGTAACCTCAAAATGTAAGAGAATCGGTTAGGCTTATCTATTGCTTTCCCTTTTCCAAATGTATTATTCAACTAAAAAACATCAAGACTTATTGTTTTCAAAAACCGCAATGTTGAGGGCGTGTTTTTGGTTTTTATGAAAATCGTTGTTAAATTCCTTGGCCTTATGGATGAATTCTATTCTCTTCATGGTATTTGCCAATATGAAATTTTCATCTTAAACAAAGGTGAGAATATAGCGCAAAAAGTATAAATGTAATTGCTTGTGTTTGTAATTGTTTTTGGTTTTGCTGCTGCTGGTGTTGTGGTTTTGTTTTTAGTTTACTTTTAGTGAAATTTTTTATGAAATACTGAAGAAAATTAAAAGGTTTTAAAATATGTCCATGTCAATCTGTCGTGATCTTACTGGAAGAGAAGAAACAAGCTAACAATTACATTCTCATTAGGTTCGTTTTAAAAGGGAAGCATTTTCCAAGGAACCAAGGTGTATACGGATTTAAATAGTGTTTGACTTTGATATTGTAAAGGTGCATTTCGGGATTCCAGCACCTTCCATTTTATTCATTGGTCACTAGATATCCTTGAGAGAAAGTATCCCAAAAATTTGAGTTGATCCCGATCTTGCGGTTTTGTTGTTATGAGCATGTTTCCCACGTCCCATAGACCACTGTGCTGTAATTTCGTAAAAATACAAAGTGCGAATTTCTTACAGAAACGACCAAATTTCGTGAACGATTTCGCCTAACCGATATCTCTTACATTTTTGAGGTACACTGTAAAACAATCATTGTGACGACTATCGTGCAAAAAACCACGAGAATGACTAAGGCTGACGGTTTAGATGTATAATCTCAATTTTTTTTTTGTAAGTCGGGGGGACGTGGTGTGGATAACGAAATGCCTTTAAGCCCCTGTTTTTGTCATACCTCTCATGCAATTTGCCAATCGTTACATTTCGGATATAAATTAGGGGAAATTACACATCTTAAAGCAAGGGAAAGATTTTTCCATGTAAATTGTATGTGCAAATAACATCTTTCAGCCAAACATGATGACAAATCAGACCAAAGACGTTTTTCTCAAGGGAAAATGTAAATTAAATCTATTTTAAAAGAGGGCATTTTAAAGAATTAGTGAAAATTACGACAATGTTTGACAATGGTTAGTATGTCGTGATTAAGCCTTACTTTTGGCACAATTTCCTGGCCTATAACTTCTGGTTTATTAGATGGATGTTAAACTTGATATGACCAAGATCATTATGTGGGATCGAATATGTTACAGAAAACTTCCTGAACCGTTTGGCGATATATTTTTCCGCGCTATGTACCATAAATTAAACTGAGTACTTCTTACCAGTATGGCATGAATGACAAGCGTTTTTTATTTTGTAGCGGTAACAAATGTATTATAATAAACACTATATTTCTACAATATATAAAGGTTTGTTAGTTGTTTTATTATTTTACAAAAATATGCAAGTCTTTCCTCCTATAAAATGTAACGAAAGATTCGCATCGCATAGAATTTGATTTTAGTATTATAAACGGAATACGAACGAAAAACCCTTCCTCTTTTTGAAAACAAGAATGATGAATCGTAAGGCTAGATAAGAGGAGAAACAGAGCAAGAGAGAAGAGTGGAGAGGGGAGAGGACAAGAAGCAGGAGTAAACAGGCCGGTGGAAGGGGGCACATTGCCCCGCCCCCAAACGGGTCTGACAAAGAAGTTGTGCTCCAAGCGACCGGAAAAAGGAAGGAATAAAAAGGGCGGAAGACAATGACAGGGAAATGAAGGAGGGTGAAGTTGATTGCAATGATGTTGAAAACATGCCTGGGCTCCTACAGTGTCTACACGTCCTTGCCCCTGACGGCGTCGGCGAACAAAATTGAACTTGGAAGCCTGAATTGGCGCCGGGCCAAAATGTTAAACCACGGGAAAAAATTTTGAGGACCCCACCCCTCTTACGTCCCTTGAAAGCGAGGAAAAAACAAAAAAAAGATACAATTAAAAGATCGAGAGAGACAGAAGAAACATTCACAGAAAACACCTTTACAAATATATAAAAGAAAGACGAATAATAAAAGAAGGGAAATTGTTAAAGGAAAAGTAAGGAAGGGTGCATGAAATTGATGGCTATTGAACAATCTATTGATAATTCAATGGGTTAGATTATTATCTTCTAAGGAATATATAAGTTTCAAACCCGGACTTTCGTGCTACCATTATTTTTACCAATTTTTACAATAGTGGGGAGACCGAAGACCCGCGCGCTTACTTATTAGTTACACAGCAAGTGTAATGGAAGATTTTATGCAAACTACCTTATTATTTAAGTGTTTCGTGTCAATATTGTAAATGTCACCAGAGAAGACTGGTTCTTTTTTAAAAATTTCAAAAAAAAACCACAAGTTTGATAGGTGTCGTAGGCCACCAATATTACCGCAACGTGTGATTCTTACGCTCAGGCGCCACTATAACAATGTGTGTAGTATATGCAGTGCAGACAATGCAGAGAATACGGGTGTGCGGCACTGAAAGCGTCTCATGCTGTCTTGTAAATTCATTCATATTTTACATTTCGGACAATTCTAGATGAACCAATTTGGTTGGGTGGAAAAAATAACAGAGTAACAAATGTAATAAGTGTTCAATATTGCTTTAAATTGGTGAGGTAATAAAGCAGCAACTGGTTAAAAATATTCAGTCATTTTTTTAAAATATGAAAAATCAAGAAAAAACACATAAATATGTCCTATTTTTGGTATAATTCTATATATTAGGTACTAATATAAAATGTCCACAAACCTGTCTCTACCCAAATGCAAACAAATCCGCATAGTGATGTGAGCTGTACGTCGAGTTATAAGTTTTTTTAGAAAGCTTCCATCGGCACCCAACCACTTCTGCACATTGTATGCAATTGTGCTATGTTTTAAAAACTACACGTTGTAATTTTGTAAAAATTATCTGGTGAGCCTTTGGACTCTTCTGCCCTGCTTCTATCCAACCGCCACAGTCACCATTTACGGTCAGTGCTCTCGGCCATTATCTCCCGCCCAAACGTTTCGAGTGATGGCTAAAAACAGCACAAATTAAAAAGGGTCCAATTTCCAGTTATACAGGGGGTCAAATGTTCAAATTGCGCCGATTTGGATAAAAAAAAATGGTGCAAATATTGGTGGAGTCATAGGATAAAATTAGGAATAGTTTTGGTGTCTCAAATGCTTGATTAAGAAAGTAGGGGGGTAACAAGATCAAGCCCCAGTGAATGCCAATGGACGTTGACCTTCTATACCCCTACATTGGAAACTAAGCATTGAAGACAGTCAAAACTAGTTCCTTATTTTTAATTATGAACTCCACCAATAATTGCACATTTTTATCCAAATCGGAGCAACTTTAAAAATTTGCACTCCTGTACAATGAAATGACCCTATTATTGATTTTTGCGTTTTTAGCCTATAAATCTGAACTTTAGACTTGTACATATTAACAAACTATACCTTTTTCTGAATCCTTATGGTGAGACAAATAACATGGTGTGCTTTTCAAACCTTTTGTACTTGAGATGTGTTACAAGTGTGTGCTAGCTACCAGGTATTGCTCCTAGTATTGGTGGGTGTCCCCACAGGGGCACGTATACTGCGAAAGTCTGATGCGCTGATTTGAGACAAAAAATTATGACCGACGTAGACACGGCGTTAGAAAAGTATGTTTAATTATTTGCAAAAATCACCCCTCATTGTTGATTTTTTGTCGATTTTTAATGCAAAAATTAGTCTCCACTTGATGACTGGTTATCGATTTTTATCAGAGAAACGCCGCCTCTGGACCTCAAGATGTTCCATTGTCTGTGGCAGCTGTTCTACAACCACAGGTAGTGTCTGATCTGATTCCAGGTAGCCCCACTTCTGCAAAGAAAGAACCTAGATCGGCCCAATTATGGTTTCTCAATCTGTTCAGGCATCGCCATCGGCCATGAGGAGTCAGCTCAAGGTGGAAGATGCCACAAGGTCGATGCCAATAGAGTTTACTAGGGTGATGGCAAGTTTTTCTTTCCATAGGCGACGATCTTAGCTGTCCTTAAAAGGACTGTGTGAAAGAGGTTGGACATTGCTTAAGAAACTCCTTCTGGATTTAAGGCGGTTGGTTGGCAGCAGGTATCTTGTCCAGACATAGGGTGCTTCACATTAGATACCTAGGCAGCAACGATCTTGCATGCTCGCTACCGTGCACTACGACGGATGTCTGTGGAGCAATTCTGCTAGGATGGTAAGTTTCCGTTGTTTGGACGGGACGAGTGAGTGATGTGGTTATGTGAGTGAGTGAGTAGTATAGGCAATAAAAGTTAACGACACTCAACACATGGTGTCACTTATCGTGTTAATTAAGATTAAAAACGCAAAAACCCTTATAAAACATAAACACAGTAAATTCTAGTCAAAACATTCAATTCGAATTACAACAATTGTAAATAGATACCCATCATAACCTGATGACCAGATACATCACCATCAGGTATAAATAGATAACTTAATGGAAATACAATACACATAGAGGCAAAAAGCTTCACAAGATACACTGATCAATTCCAAAATTATAATAAAACGGTATACACATATCCACTGAGTGATAAAAGGTAACACCCATCCATGATCAAGAAAAAAAACTTCAACTACAGAACAAGATAAATTAATCCAGTAAAGACATTAAGCAATATTTTACAGATTAAATAGATGATCTTATATGTACATATGTAAGATAATTGATAAATGGGATGTTTCAGATAACTGATACAGATTTAAACTACGAGTAATATACAATAGACACTATTCCAACTAACAACCTTAAAATACAAAAACCTAAATTTAAAAATACAAAACCAGTCTGTTCAGAAACATACGAGTTGGCCCTTATAGTGGCCTTTTCCGGCATGTAAGGGGGACAGCGGGCCTATTCTAAACCCCTAACCTGCAG
>JAMKCH010046146.1:0-14789 GCA_023653785.1 Ophioderma brevispina | reverse complement strand
TGCTTTGTCATAATAAGGATTGATCGGTTCATCAGATCGGTAAATGAAGGAAAATTTCACCGATGCGTTCAGATTTGAAAAGCTTATTATCGGTCCGATTCGGAGGAAACGACCGATGCGACGCACGGTTTGGGACACTACAATCTAGAGTCATTTTTGGATTTTACTTCTCTTTTCGTGGAGGTTTGTGAAAAGGAGCAGCATTTCTGAGATGACAGGGTCAGAAAAATCGAGATTTTACAGCAATTCCACGCTATGGATTGAGCTATATTCGAGAGTCTGCATGATTATTCTTAAGGTAACGATTATGATGACTGGCGAAAATATGAAACCATGTCCATAATTTTGACCTGAAGACATTATTTTGCTTGCCTAGCCTGTTTGTGATATGCTTCGGTGCGACTTTACACTGGGTTCGTCGTGGATGACGGGTCACTTCTTTTTGTCTTTTTTATTCAATTTACACGATTTCATTGACAAACGAACACACAACTGGGTCCAGGTGAATAGTGGACGTTTGACTCTGAAACTTTGTGACAGTGCTATTGTGATCGCATGATTATCTTGGCATATACATTGCAAGTGAATCTCCGCTGGAACACTCATTGTCAACAAATCATAAAAAATACTAACAGAACCTGGGGCCTCCTACGCAGAAATTAATCCTTGTTCAAAAGAGTCAAGAAGAGGCCTAGAGTCCCTTGTTCGTCCGCGCCTCGAATATGCGCATCAGAGACTTGGAACCCACACACAAACTTTAGTGGACAAGATCGAGCAAGTTCAGAGAGCAGGAGCACGATTGGTGTTTGCTGATTATCGCAGGAAGACCAGTGTTTCATCACTAATTAACAAGGATGGAGTCTCTTCATGTTAAGGACTCTTCTGGCACAACAAGTAATGTTCTTCAAAAAAATCACCAACAACTTGTCAATATCCAGTGTTTTATATAGCTTTCCAAAAATATAAAAACATTTAAAAGGAAATGATCATCAAACTTAAGTACCAGAATCCCAAAACTACAACTACAGATATACTACCAAGTTTGCCTACTACCAAGGTCCCTACGTGTTTGGAATAACCTCCTCCACGCTCAAGTGGTCACCTTTCTACTGCCTCGGTCTTTAGAGAAGCAGCCCTACCAGCCATCAGAGATATGCTTCCTCCGTCCTCTGGGCAGCAAATTGATGTGTAACCATCCTGCCACTGTATATAGTGACACATTTTGTTCGTTTTGACTGTTTTGTTGAGGATGTGCTTCCAGTTTTTGCATCCATATACTTTGTAATTGCACCTTGTGGCCTGGCGACGCCCTTTTCGCACTATCCTTAGTTTAGCTCAACGAGCTGCAATAAGGATAACATACCAAGTACCAAGACCCATTCACGAATTAGGGGCACTTCAAAAGCATGTTTATGCGAACAATTATTGTGCGTGGTGGACGTAACTTTGATTTTCAGGTGTTTTAACGTGCAGTAATGCATCGGGCATTAAATGCATCAGTTTGAAAAATACCGCTACCTTTAATAGAGGGGCCCTGTCTGTTATGGGTTACGAACAAAATAGTCATACAGCTCTCCTGTATTGTTGTCCATTCAAGTTATGCCGTAGACGTTGTGCCCTTGCATACTCATATAGTTTGTATTGCAACAAGGGTTCGGATTTGATCCTGTTGAGCAAAGTTCAATTATTTATTTCACACCAGTAGCGGACAATATGATCGTGATGAATAATTATCCTCCGACGACAACTTTACACTACAATCTAGAGTCATTTCTTGGATTTTACTTCTCTTTCGTGGATTGTTTGTGAAATGAGCGCCTTTCTTGAAGACAGGGTCAAGAAAATCGAGATTTTTACAGCAATTCCACGCTATGAGTGAGCTATACTTTCGGTGAATGATTCTGAAGGTAACGATTAGCGGATACTATCTAAAATCTGAAATTCATAATTTTGACCTGAAGCACAGATTTTGGCCTGTTTTGTGATTCTTTTCGGTGCGACTTTACACCTGGTTCGCGTGGACTGTCACTATTTCTCTTTGTATTTTTTATTAATTTACATGATTTTCTTGACAAACGACAACAAACTTGGTCAGTGAATATTGACTTTGACTCTGAAACGTTGATGACAGCTTTGCCTAGTGGTTGAGCAGCATGATTATCTGGGCTATCCATTGCAAGTGATCCTCCGCTGGAACACTCATTGTCAACACATCACAAAAATCTAACAGCACCTTGGGCCTCCTACGCAGAACATTACTCCTTGTTCAAAGACGTCAAGAAGAAGCCTATGATCCCTCGTTCGTCGCCGCCTCGAATAATGCATCAGAGACGTGGAACCCACACACACAACACTTTAGTGTACAAGCTCGAGCAATTTCAGAGAGCAGGAGCACGATTTGTGGTTGCTGATTCTCGCAGGACGCCCATTGTTTTTCATCAATCATTCAACAACTTGGATGGGAGTCTCTTCATGCCAGACTTCTTTCTTGGCACCCCAAGTAATGTTCTTCAAAATTCACCAACAACTTGTCAATATCCCGTTCCCAACATGTGGTTGTTCCAGCTACTACAATTCAGAATATCATCAACTTACGTACCGATCCCACTACAAACTACATATCTTACAGTTTGCCTACTACCCAAGGTCCATACGTGTTGGGAATAACCTTTCCAGCTCAAGTGGCCACCATTTCTACTGCCTCGGCCTTTAGAGAGCAGCCTACCACCATCAGAGCTATGCTTCCCCGTCTGGCAGCCAATTGATGTAAACCATTCTGCCACTGTATATCGTGCACATTTTGTTCTGTTTTTGACTGTTTTTTGAGATTTGCTTCCAGTTTTTGCATCTGCATCCTATTACTGCAACCTTGTGGCTGGAGACGCCATTTTCTCACTTCATCCTATTTAAGCTCCAACGAGCTGCAAAAGGATCAACATACCAAGTACCAAGACCCATCCACGAATTAGGGGCACTTCAAAAGTCATGTTCATAGCCAATTATTTCGTTACTTAACTTTGATTTCAGGTGTTTTTAAACGTGCAATTAATGCATGGGCATATAAATGCATCGTTTTGAAAATACCGATACTTTTAATAGAGGCCCTATCTGTTATTTGGTTACGGACAAAAGAACCATACAGCTCTCCTGTATTGTTGTCCATCTCAGTTAATCCGTAGACGTGTGCCCCCTTGCATATCATCTCGTTTGTATTGGCAAACAAAAGTTTCGGATTTGATTCCTGTTTGAGCCAGTTCATTTTTATTTCACACTCAGTAGCGGAGCAGATTGATCGTGAATAAATATCCTCCGACGACAACTTTTCCTACCTACAAAGAGGGTCAATGGAAACCTTCTACGAAACGTACTTACTAATGGTACACACCTTTATCGGCTCATTTTTAAAACGGGTTAAAATTTCAATAGATTTGAAGTTTAAAATGTCCCATTCCCTATGTCCTATAAAACGTCTTAGGTCCAAGTACCAAACAACTTTTCCCCCCTTATTTCGTGATTTATTTCGAACATGCCGTTTTTTTGAAATAATTAATAAAACCAGACTCTAAGGTTTAATTGAACATACAGTAGTCCAAATTCCTGTGTTGTCCGTAGTTGTCCGTCCAGTGTGTATTAGGAAAAGGGCCCTGTCAGCAGCTTAAGGTGGGGGCCCGTTTAGTGTCGTGAGTAGACGCAATATCCTAGTTTTTACTCTTTCGTCATATTGACAAAAGTCTGGCATGTGCGCGTCAACCCGTGAATGTGGACGAACCGCTTGACAACGGGATCCATACGCAATTAACAGAAGAACTAACAGACGCACGCGTGCAGTATTTGTTTTTCGAATTATACGCGATTATAGTACGACCCTAGGTTAAGTCTGAAGGGGAGGGGCCTGATAGCAATATTTTAGGGGGGCCTGGCAGCAGCTGCTGACACTGCTTACTCTTAATCGCCACTGGTCCGTCCGCCGTATGTCCGTCCCTATGACTCAGTTATCCTTTTTTAAAGGTGCATTCGTGATGCCAGTACCTTCTGTTTTTATTATTATCACTATATATCCTCAGAAAAGAGTATTCACAAATCTGAGGCGATCCCAATCTTGCGGTTGGTGTTAGGAGCAATTGTTGTTTCCCACGGTCCCATATGGCCCCTGTGCTGTAATTTCCTGTCCGCTTACGGAACAGAAAATACAAATTGCGAAGTGCAACTGATGCACGTAAGATTAGGTACCCGTGGATTACTACTCTATCGGTTCAGATGATACTTCGCAACTCTTTGATGTAAATCGGGGGACGTGGTTGTGGATCACCAAATGCCCTTTAAATGCTCTTCAGGCTACACGCTATCCATATTTACTTCAAACTTGATAGGATCATGATAGAGTGTGCCGCATATTATGTTTAGCTTTTGGCTGCATTATTTGCTATTCATAATTTTAATTAGCTTTATTGCATATTTCAGACATTTTCGGTTAC
Organism: Ophioderma brevispina; assembly: GCA_023653785.1. Taxonomy (NCBI): domain Eukaryota; kingdom Metazoa; phylum Echinodermata; class Ophiuroidea; order Amphilepidida; family Ophiodermatidae; genus Ophioderma; species Ophioderma brevispina. The sequence goes on along the minus strand of JAMKCH010046146.1, from coordinate 10,314 downwards.
CCTTTTTGAAATGCTCTGCTGGCAAACGCTAATCCCGACTTTACTTCAAACTTGATAGAATGATAGAATAGGGCCGCAATATTATGTGTACTTTTGGCTGCATTATTTGCATATCAGAATATCAATTAGCTATTTTGGCGGTCCCAAATGACAAGCCTTTCCCTCAAGGCTTGTGTGTAAATTATCTGGAGTTCGGTAAGGTCTATGATGTAACTTGGTGGAAGGAAGCGGGTAAGGGCAGTGTTAACCTAGTGCTTTTGTTTTAACTCAAATTCTGATTTTTGCACCATTTTAAACATCAAACCTGTGTTCTATCGTTACCAACAAAGGTTATCCATGCCGACAATCCTGAGTTGTATATTTTGTTGCCGATTTGAAAGCATCTATTTGACCATTTAAAGTCACAGAATCCACATGGTCTTAACGGCGGTAATTTAAACACATTACACCTGTCGGCGCAAGGCGCCGCAATCGCGTTCGCGCGGTGAATTTTTTACTCGTAATGAAGCGTGCGCGTGTTTTAATGTACTTGCGAGAACGCAATCTGGAACACGAAACATAATATTTTGAAAATGTAAACAAAGCGATAATTTAGAAACAAGACCAATTCAATTTCCTTCTGATTTCTGGAGTTAAGAAAAAGATTTTTATTAATAGTGCCTAAGATGTATTTTCATCCCTGCACAACATACTCAATTTTGAAGTTCAAAGATAAAGTTTATTTGAGAAAAGACAGCTTGAAATGGCGTGAGGTTCACTTTTTTTACTAAAACGGATTTTCTCAATGTTCAATTTTCGCAAAATTTGGTAAAATTTTTTTTCAGACAAGATAACTCCAAAAGACCGAATTAAAGGTAAGGTTTACTGTCCTACATAGCAATCGTCTTCTCTAGGACGGTTGTTTCTAATTTTTTTCATTTTTTCGATTTTCTAACTAAAGATATTCTCCAATATATACTCAAATTTTGGAAAAGAACGGTAAAAATCACAACTTTTTTTTTGACATTTCTCTTAATATTTTGAAAAGTAAGCTATATTTTTCCAAAATGAAAAAACCTCCCCAGACAAATTTGTTGTGTTTCTAAAAAATAACATAAAAAAAATAAATCATGAAAATTCAAATTGTTTTGTTAGCTGTCGGAAAATTTGGGCAAAATCATGTTTTTTAGATTTTTTCTCAATACGGAAATTTTACATTAATCTGATGCCATCATCGGTTCACGTCCAATTTTTCTTTCTAGAATGTATCCTTTTACGACAATAATCAAATATTTGCGAAAGATACAAACCAAAATAGATACTTCGGAATCTCAATGTTGACACTGCCCTTAAAGAGTTCTTGACCTGATTAGATGCTGGGCATATTTTCGAGCAAATTACAATGCAAATGAGCTAAACGGATATGCAAAATCAGCATAATCACTATAATTTTTAAAACGGTACAATGCTACAAAATTCCTTCACTACATGAAAACCATTATGGGCGCATCTTCTTTGCAATTTGAAAGTTTCCTGATACATGAAGCTTAGTATGTCAATGAGCTAATTAATATGCATAATTGCTATCTGTCTCAAAATGGTACAATCGGATATATGCATATGGCCTTGGCTACATGAAAAACTACATCACCATACATGCTTTGCCGGACATCTTGTTTGTGAATCTCATGAGGGGAATGGTGGGTGTTGGGAGGTGGCAGGGTGGGGTGTAAGTGTCGAGGTGGGGTGCGTCGGGAGGGGTTGGGTGGTTTGTGCATCTGGGTAGGGTCGGGTGGTGGCGACGGAAGGGTGGGGTGGCATCGGCGAGGGGCAAGGTGACCTCATGTGACCTGGTGACATGTGACCTGGTTGACATTTGTTGACCGTGGTGACCTTGTGTGATTTTGGTGACTTCGTGTGACCTTGGTGACCTTCGTTTGATCTGTGTGACCCCATGCGACCTAGTAACTCACATTACCTTGCTTACCATCATATCCACATTTATATCCCATTCACAAATCTGTGTGCGGGGAGCGGTTGGGTGGCCGCACCGGGAGGGGGGGTGTGGTCGAAGGGGGCAGGGTGGGTGCGTCGGGGAAGGTGGGGTGGGGTGGTGTTGTGACCGAGTGACCCCATTTGACCTTTGTGACCCATGTTACACATTTGTACCCCATGTGAACCTTTGTGACCCTATGCGACCTCAGTGACCCCATGTACCTTGGTTACCCCATGTGACCTCAGTGCCCATGTGACCGTGGTGCCGCCCATGTGACTGGTGACCCCATGTGACCCTATGTGACCCTTGACCTTGGTGACCCCATGTGACCTTGGTGACCCTGGGACCTTGGTGACCTTGTTTACCTCATGTGATCTTTGTGCTCCCATGTGATCTTTGTGAAAAACCCCCCACCATGTTATCTTGTGACCCCATGTAAATCATTTAAAAAGAATACGAAAAATACAATTATTGTGACGGTCGTAAATGTCCTGGAGCGGATGATAGGGGGCTTCACCGCGTGAAAACACAGGGCTTCACCGCAGTGAAAACAACCCAGGTAGCCTAAAGCCATGATCCCCGTATTGCCGGTGAAAACACGGTGCTCAAAATCAAAAAGTCATACGAAAAAATACAATAGGCGAAACCATCTATCAAAATACCAGACCATTCCATCATTACAAAATTAAAGGATCGTTCTTTATTTTTAAAGGGACATTCCCTTCATGTCATCCCAAACCGGGCTGCAAAGTACCCCCGGTCACAACCCACCAAACACAGTTTGCACGCATCCACCGTGCGGTGACCGCTTTTTGTTTAGCATTGGCTGCCCTTTCATTGCAAAGGGCGTAACTCGAGTTACACCTTTCGCCTTGAAAGGGTTGTCCTTCAAAAACCATGCATTAATGGGATCATTTTTCCTTTTAAATGTTTGAGCCGAATTAATGCTCAAATATTTAAAAAAAATAATGTATCCCATAATGCTTGTTTTTGCAGACAACCTATCACACAATAGGTGAAAACTCGAGTTACGCCCTTTTGCATTGAAAGGACCGTTAGCACTCACGGGTATGGTTTACTAAATAACCGACACAACTTGGGGAAAAAATCTAAAATTTGGATTGGGTGCTATTCAAAAATGTGCTGTTATTGCTTTAATATATTTCACTATTTCATAACTTTTTTGCATATTTGTTGCAGTTTTGGTACACATTCTGTCTCACAGTGCATTTAAACACATGATATATTTTACTTTCATCCAAGTTCCATGTATTACCTCAAAACCATTGCAAATTCAGTGTAAGCTTTGCCTACACTTACAACTTCATATGTTCTCTCTCTCTCTCTTTCAGCTCAAGTTGCACATTCCACCCGCCAGCTGCCCAAGATTTCCAGGCAAGCATTCATGCATGGTCCTGAGTCATCTATTAACCTTCCACCAGGCGTAACCTACACTAGCATAACATGTGTCCAATTCTGCAATGGTGGATTCAAGACATCTTAAGATCACAACGGAGGGACGCTAAGCCACAGCGCAGAATATATACTGCGTTAGTTTCCTTTCCAGATGTCTAATCAAAATTCTCTGTATTTAGCTTGCAAATGCAAGAGAAGATGGGTGTGGGGGTGTGGCATTTGGTTACCTGGGGATGGCAAATTCATTGAATTCTGCAAATGTGTATACATGGAATAAAGTGCAGTATCACGTATAATCATTCACGGGTTGCCAGTCAAACCAGGTTTAACAGCCACACCAAAATTTTACTTAGGTTTGTCCAAATAACTTTTGTAAATTTACAAAGAAAGTAAGGAGCGGCAAATGATACTTATGCCGGGAAACTGGAATTCCCCATCCGTCCATGCTTTTCTCAAAAACTTGTTTTATCAAATTTCTCAATGTTTTTTCATAAATTTTGGGGTTTTTTTTCGAAGAAACTAATGTTTGCATTCCATCTTATTACAGGAATTGAAATATGCACATATTTCATGCCCTCCAAAAATCTATAAACTCAACTTCCGCTCAAATCTACTTTGATCGGGCGTCAGTTTCCGGTTAATTGCCTAACCATTTAAACGGAAAGTCCGACGACCGGGTAACCGTTTAAACGGAAGACTGACCTCCCAGGTCATCACCCTGATGATTAGTGCAGCGAAATGAGCTCAATAAAAGGGAAAATCCCCTTGGGGAAATCCCGCCCGGATCATAGAACAGTACAGTTATCTTTGCGTGCCTATGTTGTTACTTACGCACATGCTTCTTACATGGATACAGGTTCACAAAACTTACATTTGATGATCAGCTTTATTAATAATAGAATAAGTACTGTCTGAAACCTAAACAAACTCATGATATCTCACCTCAGTCCGGGACCTCAGCGGACGGACAGAAAAAAAAATCGACCCACCAGTTCGCACCAGTGCATCTATTTACAACGCAGAATTTTTGACATTGTATATATTTGCTAATTTGTTTTGTTTCTTTCGTGGACATGGTATTTAATACTGTTGCCCATTTTGAAAGTATTGATAGTAGAATCGTACAACGTATAAGGAGTGTACAAAGTTTCAAAAAAGTGTAATATTCTTGATTATTTTGTACCTATTATTGATATAAAAATCATGTTGGACATAAACAGGTATGTTCTTTACAATAAATGCGATTCAACCTTCAGATATATGTGTTTAAATGGACCGATAATGCTAGTAAAAATACACAATTTTAGTCAGTGTTATGCAAAGTAAAAATTATGTGTGGCGGCCATTGGTGACTCTTGCACTCGCAGTCTCAGCACAGTCAACACTCGATCAGTGTGTATGCATGACAACAAACTATAATCAAGGTATCGTTGTTTAGTGTTGTCGTGGGGAGAATTAGGTCAGATTATGACCGATAGTGGTTTGGGGGGTCGCATCTTTCTGTAGTAAACGGTGCATAAAAAGTGTGTGCATTCATGCTCTATTTTCTGTAAAAGAAGTTTTGTTGGATTTGGTTTAATTCCATAGTCCCGATATGAAAAGGTCCGAATAAAAGGAGAGGTAAAACGGTCCCCCGTTTACACGTTTAGCGACGTCTACAGTTTAAACGGCCTTCGACCGTTTCCCGTTAAACGGTTAATTTAATGACAGCCCTAACTTTGATTCAGAGGATGTTTTGAACCAATCCCTAATGCAATTGAAAAGGGACCTATAGGGCACTGTACTAAACACAGGCCGTACTTGGAGATAAAGAATTCCAAAAACGTTTAAGAACCACAAGACATTTCACGATCATGCTAAAAAATTCCCTAAGTACCGTACTAATGCTTGGTGGGCTAAAATGAGCATGAAAGTCACATTTTTTATGTGTTAAGATAGGATTGTTGTGGGATCACATGACCCTATTAAGGTGAAATTTCCCAAATGGTTTGCATTGTGGGATTGTCAAGTACACCTTTGCATTGATATAGTACATAAATAACACAGGCTACTCAGTTGGATATAGATCCATACCCTTATAAACGGGCTCCTGGGGTTTTATGTGGCTTATACAGTATCATATGCAAATGTGCTCATCAACTCCCTGAAATCTACATTGCTTTAGGCCCGGAGTTATTAATTGAAAAGGGGGTATGGGGATGTGTAGCCGAGAAGGGTGTCATTGTCAGCCATTTTGGTATAATAAATGGTCCCCTTTTCTTGGAAATTGGTATAAGAAAGTTGAATTTCTGATGCAAGTATTTTGACAAGTACTGGTCAATAGGTATGAAGATGCTGCAATGACAAGTGCAAAAATAGTGCGCAAGAGGCAGCTCAAAGTAAATTTTATCAGGCTATTTTTTTTCAGCTTCTGGGGCTTACCCCAAACCTCCACCAAAAGCAGGTACAAGGACGGTAGCAAATCTTTCATTTTTGGTATATTTCCGGGTAGTGCGTTCAAACGCCCGGCGGCACATCCCTACCAAATAAAAAGTGTCAACCCCCTAGGGGATAGGATTGAAGTAACACAGACCACTTTGGATATTATGATGCATACCCATGCAACAGTTGGTGTGATTGTGATATACCATATCATATGCAAATATGCTGAGCATATAACACAGTGACTTCATATGAGGGCCAATAGTGAGTATCAGAGATGGCCATTAAATGGCTGGCTGTATTGGGAGTTGACGGAGTAATGTGCCAAAATATTAAGTGTCACAGGAATGTCGCTATACCATATAATGATATCAGTAATTGAACGATACATGGACTCTCTCTTTAAGGCATGTGCCTACTTGTGTCTTTTGACCTTCAGTTAAGGAAAATATGGCATAATTCTGCAGTACCTCAAGTCGCAGTTATAGGCATGTTCAGACGATCTGTAAGTAGTTGGGAAGAACGTTTTGGAAGCACAGTCATGCGTAGCTCGGGAGTAGTGACCGTCTGAACAACATCATTAGTTAAGCTAACACGAGTTAACAACGAGAGTACCTTTTAAAAAATCTAAAAGTGCGAGCTACTTGCGAGCGGTCGTCGTTGGTAAGTGCCGTGTGACCAGTGCTATTCACGACGTCGATGTTAAGGGTGAACTCATCGTGACTCGTAACAACATACCGAGTCAACTATTCGGTAGCGTGGATACCATAAATGAACAAGCCATTTTAGTCGTGTGTTCATCAACTTTGACAGCGGTCTGTGCTTGTCTGTGTACAGTACGTTTTCCAATTTATTAGCTTTTATTTTGTAATGGCTCATCATCTAGTAGTACAGCCCCGAAAAACAAGAGCGAACACGGAACCCCTGTTCCGAGAGAGATGTGGATGAACCCACCGTGCAAGATAAAATTAAGTTGAGGACAACTCAAATAGTGATTTTCCCTTTCGCGATCACGTGAACCGTTGACAGGCAGCCTCGTGTCCCAGTTGGTTTGGGCACCACGCAGCGCGGCAGCCGTATGTTGTGAAAAAGAAATCCATAACCTAATTGTTATTGAGAGAGAAATTAATTCGATCGGTATTCAATCTAATAAGTACATATTCATTGTTATTTGCGCGATTAGAACTTTTATATGATTGTATTAAGTGACAAATGCGAATACAAAATGTTGCCGTTTATAACCGGCCACTGCATAGCGGTAACCTCTCCTCTCTCTGTACCGAGGAACGCCACAGTTTCCGTTGGTGATGCCTGACCTTTTTTTTGATGATGTCCATGTATTTGGGGCAGATAGTCTTCTCAGTGAATTGGTTTGGGGGAATTCATCGCATAAACAGCGTTAACTGCCAAATCCTCTGTCTTGAGTAATACGAAAAAGCAATAAGCCAAAACAATCTCTTTTAAAAACACAGCTCCTGCTTGAGGATTTCATTTTGGCATTGTTTACAATGGTTGAGTTTTCCCAGGCAGGTTTCAAGCAATTAACCGTCAGGTCGCGCGAGCGGCCTCGCTACTTCCGTTATTTACCAATGACGGATGAAGGCCGATCGCTGGTAACTTTGGAAAGGTCGTTGTTAAGTTCCGTGTGGACGTGCGTCTTTGTTAAGAGGCGCTAATGAGGATTAATGAATTTTTCGTTGGTAACGCTACTTTCCCCCGAAAGTAGGCCACCAGTCTGAACACACCTAGTAGTATTTTTTTCTAAAGGTGGGTAGTTAATATTTGAGCATGTTAACATTTACTCCTGTGCAAAAAATCCCACTAGAATGCCGTATATCAAATACTAACATGGTTAGAGGGAAATAGACACAACTATTGACCAAGGTACTGTCTATGGCCTATCACACCCCGAACCCGAATGGGTGATAGGCCTGTAGCCAGTAACCACGGGAGAAAAAAAAAAAAATTGTGTGCCCTATGGTAGTTTTGTATTATTACAACACCTCACTGTGCCTCTGGGGACAAGGATGTAGGGAAACAGTTCAGCAATCTTATTTCCCAAAGGAAATAGCACACGTAATAGGAATCACCATAAAATACATGATTTAGTTCATGAATATTCAAGAGTGTACTCATAGTTTTTGACCACCACCATGCTCCCAGGAACAGAGTCTCCCTCCCTAACCTCAAAGAGCAGCTTAATTGTTTTTTTTTCTGGTCTTTTTTGGACTTATATTTTTCTTTCCCTCTAACCTGAAAAAAAGAATGACAATGTTCTTTATTTACAGAAGTAGAATTGAGATTCGAACCCCAGACCACTGTGTCTGAGGCTACCTAACCACAAGACCAGGAGAAATGGTGTACCAGATTGCAATTCTAATGCCTTGGTATTGTGATATTGCGCTATTGTGATTAGCACTCGCAATAATGAATTAGCTCTGCTTTGGAATGGTTGCCACAACTTATGCTCGAGGAGCATAGTGGTGGGCAGAATCTCCTGCCTTACTATTGCCAGTGTAGTGTATAGGTTTTGGTGAGGAAGATAGTTTCTTTTGATAATGTTAACTTTTTCTTTTAATTCCTGAAAACAATCCTGCACAAAACGACAAGCGACTCTCATAATTGGAATTGCTTGGTTGAGGCAAAATAAGAAATAGATGAAAGGTATGGGGTAGGAAAATCCACTATAAAGTCATTTATATATGAATGGGTTTGAAACTTGGTTTTAAAGAATAAACCTCAATGCGACTTATTTGTTGAAATTCAACGGCTGGCTTATGCTTATGCATTCTTTTTTTTTGTCTAAAATTCCCATAAAGTGATAATTATTCTGCCGAGAGAAGGTCCTTGTGTTATCCAAAACTTCATGAGGGAATGTATTCACCAAAATATTCACTATCTTATAAACGAAAGAGGTGTGAAAAAACCACTCTAAAAGAGTGAAAATCCACTCCAAAAAAAGAGACAGCTAAGTGACGCATCTTTTAGAGTGAGATCCACTCAAAATAAAGAGTGAACAAAATAACACTAAAGGGGGAAAGAGCGAACTGATAACTCCTTTTTAGAGTGAACTAGTCACTCTTAAAGAGTTGTGGATTCTCTGTGAGTTTGTGTGGAGTATATGTATGTGTAGGTCATAATTAATAGCACCGTGACATGAATGAAATATTGTGGTGCATCATTGCATGATTCAGTGAGACATGCATGATTGTTTTATGCAATGCATGACGTGTATATCACGCATGACCTGACATGATGATTGTGCGTTTCGTAATGTGTAAGCCTAGCCTGGCGCAGATAACGTATGTACGAGTGATAAGTACAGTAAATAACATCTAATGCTTCTCCACACTTGTCTGTAAATGCTATGAACTGTGACCGCACATACAATATACTCCCCCGTGAAGATATCTCTTGATTTCTCACGAATTTCAACATTGTTCACCCGTTGCTGACGTTCTCACTTAACTCGTCCGCCATGGTGGTCGAACGTAACACGCGATTTGCGCATTCTGATTGGCTAGTAGTTCACTCCGAAAAAAGAGTGAGTATTTTCTCACTCTTTTAGAGCTAAAAATCCGGTCGATAAGCGTTCAGAGTGGGCCTTCACCAAGAATGATCAATTAATTGGAAATTGAACCTTTCCCAAACGTGCGTTCATTGACGGGCGCAGCCATTTTATAATAGGGCATCTGTTTTTGCTCTTAATCATCGTAGAGGCGTTAGATTATTTTCTTATACATGCATTGATTGTTAGGGAATGAATGAAAACACTTTTGATCTGATTGGATTTGATACTCATGACATTCGATTTTGCGTGAATCACATTCTCTGATAAAAAGCGGGTGCTGGCGCGAGGCGGGGGTGTGGTAAATCTTAGCACCGCATGTTCTTGCGTCAGAGATGGACGTATTGCCGATTGATGAGATGTGACATGATGGGCTCCGATATCCATGTCTAGGAATGGAAGAGAAAAATACTGATCGGAACCAGCAACGGCACTGTCCAGAGCCTGGCTTACTACGAAGAAGAGTGGGCATTTTTTAGCCACCGGTAGCAGGTGAGCTCGGTTTTAGCTGCGGAGTTAAGGGTGTCAGGGTTTGCATTTTCTCGCTCTTTTTAGAGCTAAAAGCCACTCGAGTAGAGTAATTAAAAATTACTCGAAATTCAGAGTGATTTTTCCTTTTTATTTTAAGAGAGAAATTCTCTCATGGATGTTTGTTGGAGTAATAAAGTGTTACTTGAGATTTTTTTTTTTTAAATTTTGAGAATTATGTTGAGAAAAAATAACAACACCAATAACTTAACTGTAAAAAATTCAAGTTCAAAAATCAATGACAAGTTTATAATTTTGATTCTCTTTCATATGACATTTAATTGTTTGAGTTTGAAAGGTAGTTCTTACTGAAATTAATGATTTAGAGGGAATTCTAGATTCTAAAAAAAACATAACATTATGTAAACCTACTATTTGTTTGGCTAATCCTTAAAGTGAAGCACAA
>JAMKCH010046145.1:0-12036 GCA_023653785.1 Ophioderma brevispina | reverse complement strand
TCGTCGGATTTTTTTAGGCGGGGAGTATCTGTACTGATTCCATATAGATTAGACCCTCAAGATTCCCATACATTTTTTTATGGCTGCAGCATTAACTTACGTAAAAACACAGGTGATTTGTATATGCTTTTATTGTCAATGCAAACATAAGGTTGAATTTCAATTTGCCTCCTGTAGAAATTAGAATTTCACAATTTTTGTACTCAAACAAACAAGAAACAGTTCTCAACTTCAGTTCTCAACCTGTCAGATGGGAATATTTTTGATGGAACCTTTTACACCGGTTGAACACCTATTATTTTAGAAATCTCTCGTTGACCTTTAAATTTTATGGTCCTGTAATTGGGTTCATGCCTGCCTTACCCTAACCCTGAACTCGTTTTCTAGCCTATCTCCCGGGAGGAACTGAAAGAGTGAGGGGATAGGGGAACAAGAAAAGTCGCAATTTCGGATGGGATTCGAACCCATGGCCCTTCGTAGCCCACCCCCATGACCCGGGATCGCACACTACGGCGGTGTCACTGGCCCGGCCAGCGATTACGTGCCCATACGAGTCTTGGTTTCAGACATCATCGCTACTTTCGGACTTAGTGCGTTTTCTCAATGAACACAGTGAAGTTTTGGTGAGATTTAGCTGTGCTAGGGTTAGGGCCGGAAGACACATAATAGGGATCACTTGGTCCACTGTTTGTTGTAGTCTGTTTGGTGTGACAAAAGGGTACATTTGCTTGCCAATATCCCAACATACAGTACTTTGATGGATTTAAAAACAACTGGCATCACAGGTGCAACATGGGATCCCCCCATTTTGTTGATGAGATCAAAGGTCACATCAAGGTCAAAGGTCCTGTGAGGTCAAGTTTTTGGGAAGATGGGCTGAAATTAATATGAACCCCATCAATTGAAAGAAGTTCATTGGAACCAACTTGAGTCATAGATGCAACATGGTCCCTCTTTGTTGATTGAGGTCAAAGGTCACTCACCAAGGTCAAAGGTCATGTGAGTCAATTTGTAAGATAGGCTGAAATGTCCAATTGAACTCAATTGAAAAGTGTAAGTTGACTTGGAACCAAATTAGTTTATGGAGATTACTTACAAGCCCTCATGGGTTTAGGGCAAGGGTCACATATCAAAGGTCCAAGGACCAATGTAATTTTTTTATACTAGTTTCCCTTTTGACCCATCCGTCTCGGTTGGACTGGGCATTCCCCGTGATATATTTATCATAACATAAGAAAAGATTAAACTGTACTCATCCTGTTTTTGTGTTAGGTTGGTGGATGTGTGTACGACGCTTACCTTGGCCGTAACCGGATCACCTACTGGCTGCTGCAGGTATGCTCATATGATGTGCTTTCAAATTTGTTACCCCTTGGCTATTATAAATTTGGCCAGGGGGTATTGTCGTGATCATGTGTGTGTTTCTCAAAAAGGGCAAAGTAAACCATACAAATGATTTTCACATCACCAAAAAAATTTTTCAAAAAGGAACACATAGCAATACCAGAGATAAAAATTTTGGAATTCAAAAATTTTTACCACTTTTTCATGTTATCCACGCATTGTTACACTTTTTACCTACCTTACCTGGAAAAAAGGAATGGTTACCATAACGCTAACTGCCTTTGGTTTCTGAGAGGCAAGGCAAGGGTGAATGGATAGAAGCTAAGAAACTTGAAACTAATCCGTGGCGGGATTCAAACCAAAGGGCCTCCGGCCAGTAGCGTAAGCATTTTTTTTGGGGGGGGCACATGGGCACATTTAGATTTAAGGGGGGGAGGCACACACATTTTCAGGGGGAAGGCCAAGGGGTGAAGGGAAGAAGCCTAAAGAAAGAAAACTTGGGACAATCCGTGGCGGGATTCAAACACGGGGCCTCCGGCCAGTAGCGTAACCAGCCTTTTTTTTCGGGGGGGGGAGGGGTTATGCCACTGTGTGTGAAATAACTACACACTCATAATAACATACCCAAAACAGATAAGGGCATTAATAAGATGGCCAAACGACATCAGGGTAATTTTTTAGGCTAATTTTTAAGTTTTGCTGTAACTTAAATCAATAAAGTGTCCATTACATGAATATCACAAGCTCATATCATTGATATTAAAAACCACAATGTCACAGATGGTTCAAAACAGTGGTGGATGCCGTTGGGATTCAACTCCAGCGTGTGTTTCTTGTTGTTAAACACCATTTCCGTATAGTTGCTGATAATTAATGAACTCCAGAAGTCATTTTATTAAAAAGTGTTCTGTTTACTCATAAGGGCATGATTAAAACTTAATTTAGCATGGGACATTAATATGGGCTTAAAGGCTTTACAAACCATGCAAAATTATCTTGTGAATATTCTTGAGGCCACACTATTTGTCAAAAGGGCCAAGATGGAATGTCAAGGTCTTCAGAGGTCACTTAGGGTCAGATATTCCTCTCATTCTTACAACATATTGGATAACAGCTGATAACCTATTTGGGTCTGCTTTCCATATTTTTAGAATACAATTTAGAACCAAGTTGCTATCTAAATATGCTGCGAAATGACAGTTTCAACACATCGACACACCCACGTACTAAATTTCAGTACATACTACTTTTTTTACATTGCCTTGAATGAAGGAAAGAAAATGTCAAAGCATGTACTTTATCTTTAAAGGTATAGTCACACAGAAGACAGCTCCCGACCCAACCACTTCCCGACTACACAAGACTGCATTTTTTTTCAAAATCGGCTAGAGTCTTGTTCAAACTTTCAAAATTTACAATTTTTATCCCGACCAGGGATGATTAGTCTGCGAGTTCCCCGTCGTCAACGAGACAAGGGATGCTGAAACACCGAGCAGTAGGCGACAGCATCATGGAATCAACAAGATCCAGCATGTTTAATTGGCGATGCCACTTGTTCAATCCCCGATTAGTCGCCGACCTTGAAACGACGGCACAAGTTGTGACATGTCGCTGTCAAGACTGCTCGTCGATTGGTTGCCGAGTTGTTGACGCCAAGAAAGGTCCCGTCACATGAAGACAAACCGCGACGCGACCGCAACCTCTTCCCAACTACACAAGACCACATTTCTTTCCAATCGGCTGCAGTCTTGTTCAAATTACAAGACAAGAGATGCTCAATCGCCGAGCAGTAGGTGATCAAGCATGTTACTTGTTCAGTTCTCAATCAGTCGCAGCACAAGTTGCTGTCAAGACTGCATGTCGGCGACTCATCTTCTGCAGTCGCTGAGTTTAGTCACTGATTCAACATATCCAGTTGGCTTGCATGTTCTCTCCCGTTTGGAGCAGACTCATTGCCAACCACTTTCCAACTGCACACAACCACTCGTGATGCACACCAACTCATCGGCTACCGTTTCCAAACCGCCCTTCCCGATTCCATAACCCGCCACGATTTTTTTAAGCTGCAAGAAAAAATCGTGGCGGGTTTTTTCAAATTTGCCACGTGCTCCCGATCACACAAGACTGAAGAAGACTGTATAGGACAGTCCCAGACTTGGCCAAAACTACACCTGAAAAAGGAAAATTACTCACGATTTAAAAAAAAATGGCCAATCGGCACCAGTCTTGAGCAGTCTGGAAGTGGTTTTCTAGCAAATAATGGGTAAGACTACAGACGACTGCACATAACAGGCCCAGACCTTGCCAGAACTACACATGAAAAAGAAAAACTGCTCACGATTTTCGAAAATTGGCCAATCGGCACCAGTCTGGAGCAGTCTGGAAGTGGTTTTCTATCAAAAAATCGGCTGTGTGACTTTATCTTTGATTAGTGAGCACCTATTTAAAGAAAACTAACACTAATATAAAAACACATTCCTACATGAGACAGGACTTGAATGCTCTCAATCACATGTTTTGGACCTACCCTCATGAAAGCATTAATTTGGGATACCTTTTAAAATGTTGGCTCTTTTTGGAAAATATTTTAATTTAAGAATGAGAAGGTAAAAATGAAATTATTTCACACAGGTGGTAAATGAGCACAGAGACCTTGCATGTTTTGAATGTGGCATGTCCTTAGGGAACAGGTTATTATTTATGTGGAGGGGGAGTATTTTAGGGGGAATACTGTAAACATTTTGTAGGAAGAGGAGGACATTGACATTTTTATCAAGGAGGAGGGAACATTAAAGAGACACTGGCACATTTGAAAAATAGTGCACCCTCAAGATTTTTCAAAATTTATATTGTTGCATGGTTATAAAGCTTTTATATACATTAGCCCTCACCTGAAATGATTAAGACCAAATCAGCATCCTTATGGGTAAACAGAACGATTTTATATGACATTAATTCAGCAGACAACGGAAACGGCATTGAACACAAGAAAACGCACGCCGTATGCATGTTTCTCACGGCATACACCATGTTTGACCGGTCTGTGACCTTTGTGGTTTTAATATCAATAAGTATGAGTCTATGATATTCATGTAATATACACATTTGTTGATTAAAGTTATGAAAAACTTAAAAGTTAGCCTACAAATTACGTGGATGTCTTTAACCTCTTATTAACGTCCCTATCTGTTTTGAGTGTTTTATTTTTATGTGTAAAATGTATCTCTATTCTTCCAATGGCCTAGACTATCATTTGAGAGCAAATTGAAGAAATTACATATTTTGTGAAAATGTGTCAGTGCCGCTTTAATGGACAAATTCTTTAAATCGCGGGAAATGTGAATTTTTTTTAACTGAAGGGAATGGAGGTTGCAAAATATTTTGCAAAAATATGTGGGGGGGAACTTGCACCACTGCCCTCTGGATGGTACACCACTGCTCCTTTGTAAAAAAAAAAGGCAGTTCTCATAATAGAAGTTAAAAAATACTCATTTTTTAGAAAAAATACTGTTTTCATGAGAGAACTGCAAAAAAAAAAATATGTGATTAGGAAGGAGCATTCAAGGTTCTGTCTCATGTAGGATTGTGATTCAGTGATACTCTTAAAATAAGCAATCAAAAATTCACTCAAACCCCTTAATCAGAACCCCTTAATCAGAACTCCTTGAGTGAGACCCATACATTCTTACCGAATGTGTAATACTCACATTGCTAATTTTAACTTATGTGATAAAAAAGGCTATACATTAGCAATTAGGCGGATGGTTGCTATTGGCAACCATTGAAGGTTACAACATTTGACATTTAATTCCATCATATAATAAAATTTTGACATTAAAGATGCAACGAGAGATTTCAAATAACGGGTGACCCTAAAAAATGTGAAAATTCTGATTTTTATACTGGTGTAAAGCTTTCTATCAAAAATATCCCCATCTGAAAGGATTAAGCTTAGATCTGTTTCTTGGTACAGTACAAAAATAAACCTCAATACTAGATTGCAGATTGCAGTACGGTACAAAAATTGTGGCATTTCTAATTTCCTATAGAAGCAAATACAAAATTCAGCCTGTGTTTTCTATTGAAATATAAGCATATACAAATCACCTTTTGTTTTCATTTTAAGTTATTTTTGTAACCAAATAAAAGGTAGGTAATCTATTGAGTGTCTAATCTATATGTAATCACTACATATTACAGAAAATATGGATGACTTGAAATCTCTTGTTGCACCTTTAAAAAAGTAATGTGTGATCATTTACCACAGTGATTTCTATATTGTGGTTGCATTTTTCCATGGTGCTGCCACTACATGGTGTGGGTGTGTGTGTGTGTACTTACAAGAGCAACGTTGTGGGGTGATTTGTACGTAGAGATGAATGTTGTGGGTGTTTTTAACGTTGTAAGGTGATTCTGTCTTGACGTTGTGGGTGTTTTTAACTGTGTTACGATTTGTCCTATAACAGAATAAACTGCAATCTAGTATTGAGGTTTATTCCGTAAAAGAGTAGAAAAGAGGATTTTTGTAGTTTAGTAACTTTATAGGCCTGTGGCGCAATCCTCTTGGCTAAGAAAAGTGAGAAATTAAGTTTAAAAAATGAAAAAAAAATGAAAACAATCTTTAAAAATGTCTAAAAAAGTGTCTTTTTAAGAGAAAAAAACGTTTACTATATAGTAACAAATTTCGTAACGAAAGAGTGTTTTATTCGAAAAAAGTAGAAAAAAAGTGACTTTTTAAGAGATTTTTGAGTAAAACACCCACAACGTTGCTCTTGTAAGTTCTTGTGCATGCATGCATGCGTGCGTGCGTGCATGTGCCTGTGCGTGTGTATACAAAATGTCTTATGGGGACGTTTTCAAGCTTTGTGGCGGAGGTTTTTTCTTTGTGGGGGACGTTTTTTTCTTTGTGGGGGACGTTTTTTAAAAATTCAGCTAATTAATAGTCTTAGTCTTAGAGACTGCCCGTCACCCTTATTTACTTAATAACGGAACAAAGGAATAATGTATATTGCGATTTATTCTGTTAAAGACAGCCTGTCACCCAAAGATAGTTGTCTAAGAAACTGGTTCAAAATAACACTTATAAGCAAAAAACCCAAACAAACAAAGATTAAATGGCTTAGTGTTCAAAATAACACTAATTAGCAAAAAAATGCATTGTATTTGCAATGCATTGAGTGGCAGAAAAAAAAAGCAATCAGAAATATAAAATAAAATACTTATACCACTAATGATACTCAACTCTCCAAAAACATTCATAAAAATGTGGTATCAACTTCAGGAATTTATCATCGTGCTAGTCTAGTCATAGCTTTTCCAGGTAATACAACACATTGTATAACACATAAAAATATTTCTGTTATTTGATTGGTGGATACTATAGCACATGTCTTAAAATGTTTGAGACTAGTTCCCCCAAATTTCACAGGAAGGAAAGAGTTCCCATAAAAGGTTACTATTTTCCCCATCACGGGGAGAAAGTCTGTTCTTATGGGAACTTTTTTCCCTGCATTGGTATCTTGCATCGCCCATGCCTCACGGTGATTGATTTGACCCGATCTGCGACCCGACCTTTAACACTGTATCGATCATATCGTCTGCTTGATATTTGCATGTTTACATTTCAACGCTGGGCAATTTCCGTTGAATTTTTGACTCAATATGGAGAAATCTTGATTATCTGGATGCCGTAAATAGTGCTAATACTGTATAACAGATAAAATGTTTAGAGCAGTTCGAGAATTTTTTGTGGCGAGAGCCGCGATTGGATTGAACTATGACTAGGCTAAGGCTTGAGTTGCAGTGGCAGCTGATATAGACAAGTTCATTGGCAAGTTTTTCAAATGACAGAAATAGTTTTATATGTCATATAAAACAAATATCGACTGCTCTATATTGTGAAAATGGTGCAAAATACCTCCCCTCGAGTAGGCATGGTCTCCAGTCACCTCGGGTAGTTTATTTTGCACAATTTCCCTCATAGCGTCAATATTTGTATACTGACAGGGAATATGCAAACTCCTGTGTAGACTAGATTCGGGTGAAGGTTTGTTTTGAGATATCGTTGGTTTCCAATTTTGTGATTGTACTTCTGTTAAGAAAAGTACTGAGTATGGCCAAAAATATATTTTTTGTTAAATATAAAAAAGTTTTAAAAACATAGCCACTGTGGTGCTCTATAAATTTCTAGATTAAAATGGAGACAATCTGAATTTTGGAATTTAGATTAAAATTTTTAATATATTAGATTTATATTCAATCTATTTTGATTAAATTTTTTAATCTAATCTAGTAATCTTGATTTTGTCCTTAAAGCAATAACAGCACATTTTTTAAGAGTGCCCCAATTTTCAAAAATGGATTATTTGCACAGTTAGTTGGTAATTGTCTGGAAACTATACCTGCGAACGAGGAATGCTAAAAAATGCATATTATAAAAAAAAAGCAATGTTGTTAATCTAAAAGTGGGATCCCAGATTGTTACCTAATCGGCAGAGCTGAAAATGCTTAAGTTATGTCAGTTCCATGATTTGAATAGTGCCACCTCAAGAAAATATGACCTCTAACTTGACTTGACTTGAACCAATAAAAACAACTAATGGAATAAGCGGTAGACACCTACATGGCGCTATTACCAGGCTATTTCATATGGAAGGCCATTTTCCAACAGCCGTTTACTTATTATCGGAGGATCTCCGATATTAATTATTCAATTACAAAAATATTCTTCGTTGCACACAAAGACAGTTTCAAGCTTAACATTACAGGTATGTTACTATCGCGTTACAACATGCAACCGTGTTGTAAAAATCTCAAAATTTTGGAGAAATTGGGGGCGCTCTAAAAAAATGTGCTTTATTGCTTTCATAGGCAATCCAATTAGATTAATTTTTTAATCTAAGAGATTTGCTACACGCTAAAATCTAATTTTAAAGGTGCATGTTCCGATGTCTGGGACCCCCTGATTTACCCGGAAAGTAGTATCGATTGTGATCTCAGATGAAAGCCGTATTTTCTCATTGTTGTCCTGGAAATTCCATTTCATTCCAAGATATACAACAACAAACCGACAATACTGTTTAAATTTTTTAAGAGTGCTACGTTCCGATTGTCTTGGGGAAGCCCCTGATTTACCCGGAACGGAAGTAGTTATCAATTTTGATATCAGTGAAAGGGCCGTAGTTTTTTAATTGTCGTCCTGAAATTTGAGCCTCAAAGAAAGGGAAGGAATAAATCACCCTATCGTTTACTCCATATCTCTAACACAACGATTGTTCTCCCCCCCCTTCCCCACTTACCTCATCCTCTGCTTTTTCCCCCCTTTTTTCGTCCATTTCTCTCCTCCCCCTGCTTCTTCTCTCCCATATCTCCTTTTTTTTCCCCTTTTCTTCCCTCCTCCCTCCTTTTCCTCTTCCTGCCCCTTTTTACTCCGCTCTTTCCCCCCCCCCCCTTCTCCCCCTCCCCTTTCTTCCTCCCTTCTCTCCACTCCTTTTTTCTCATTTCCCTCACTCTCCCGTATCTATACCACCAACAACTCCACTCCCTCCTCCCCCCCCCCCCCTGTTTTCACCTTACCCTCCCAGATATAAACAAAAAACTGCCGTTTTAGTGGTACCATCAATATTAGCACAGTATTGATTGGCTTTGCTGTGCATTATTGCTTCTACCTTCAAAACCGCAAGCTTGTTTTCCATGGTAATTGATGGGGGCTATGTGCAAGTGCCAGGCTCTCATATTCAGTAGAGAACAGTAAGACCATAAAATCGGACAAACAAACCACCTTTAAAAGCATACATGGGGGGGAAATTGTTGAAATTTTGATGGGTGTGCACCCTCACAATCAGCATAGGTGCCATCCTGGGGGGATGGGAGTATATACCCCAATCTTTGAACAAGAGGGGATGGTAATGATTCATACCTCATAATGTTGATGCCCCAAGTGTTTTTTACCAAAATAGCCCTCATATTTAAAGGGAGTAGCAGCGATAATGTGAGAAAAAACAAAAATTGGGAAAGCATGTTTTAGCTCATAAATGAAATATAACTATGTACAATGCCAAAAATTACCTTTGATGGAGGAACAAAAAACCACACAAAATAGTGAAAAAAAATGAAGTATTGAGGGAATTCGTCATAACGTCTCCCGCAAATAGTATACAGCGATGGCCGACCAAAATCAACCACTTAGGCCTACCAGGTGATTGTGGGTTTCAAACAGACAGAATAACACAAAGATCAATAATAGTCATGGTTTGAGGTCAAACTGTCACAGGCGATGGTACAAAATTACGCTCATAAATCTGGGGGGGATATTCACACGGAAAGGCTTTTTGATTGAAGTCGGAATGGTGATTTACGCACGTATTATAGAAATTAGAGAAGCGAGGTAAAATACTGCCGTTTGTCCTAATACACAGATTTCAAGCCAACCACTTGCAGGTTAAGTTAGCACATCTATGCTAGTAACAAAAATACCAAATACGAATTTGATGATTTTTTCAAGGTTTCGTTTATCAGCCAAACGCTGTTGCTATCCCTTTAACCATATTAATTAGAAATGGTAAATTTCTGCTCGCTCTGCAACTCATTTTGTTCCAACCTAGAAGTACATTTTACAATTTTAGGTTTCTAAATGCAAAATGTTAGCAGCTTCACACCCATCACTTACTAATATCACATCTTATCAGCAAACCCTGTTTCATTAATTTTCATTACCCCACCCCTTGTCAAAAAGAAATTTATGCCACTGACAATCAAGCATCTTGTTTGGTGGTTGCTGTTGTGTTGTTGTTTTATTGTTGGTTGTTGTTGAAACTTCTTTTTGGATTTTGATGAGTAGCTTATTATGTCAGCTTGAGCTTGCTGTATACGCATATATTTTCCACCACAACTCTGTGTGGGTGTTGTAAATACCACGATTGTTATATTTAATGCCTTTATAGTAAAACGGAGCAATTTCAATGTAGGGGTAATTTTTTTTGTCTAGACAATGAAACCTTAGGGTTGTAATGAAGGAACCAATGAGGATATAGCTCAGGAAAGAAATGATACCAGGGTGGCTCAACGAGGAAGGATAAGAATGATGGTAATACGACAGAAGTTCTTAAATTGTACAAGAAGCAGTTTTCTTCAATAATTCATATGAGTTACAATAAGCTCATCTACCAAGGACGCAGTTCAGTGGGTTGTACCTGTACATACATTGACATGAACTGAGCTGGTGTGATTTGGGTATCATAGATCATACCCAAAAAACCAGGGTGTGTATTTCCTAAAGTACAGTGGTGGTGAATTTTTTTTTTTTGAATTTTTTTAGCACTGAACTGTGCCAAGGGAAATTAGCTTTTACAAGATCTAGTGATGATTTGTTTTTATAATTTCCAGTTAACAAAAAAAACCTCAATTATTTGAGACTTATATCCTTTCATTTTAGCCTTCAGTGGACTATTATTTTTGCGATCACAAGTAAATGTATTAACAGGTAGACTAAGTGTGGGAAAATGACTGTACTTGCACATACACAAAAACACTACAACAAACAATCTGTAGGAATATCAAAAGAAATCCAAAACTACAAAACCAATGGTATGTGTTTTTTATTGACGGTTTCCATTTTGCTCTTTTTGTATTGGCTTTTCTGGGTTGCCATGGTTATGTGATACAAACTCAGACTGAAATACGTCACCGCTCAAAGTTCCGCATCGTAAATGGTCTACGAACCTGTGGACTCCTTTCAACTTTAAAACGTTGTGCTTAGGGAGATTGCCACGCTTAAATGGTCCCATTCTCTGTCAAGGGCAAGCTGATTTTATTTGGGGAAATAATTCACTTTGTTGTTCTTATGGAAATATCTTAAGGACAAGAATAAAATGGATTTTGGGAATCACGCAATGTGAAATGTTAATTTTGTGAGGTTATTTCATTGATATCGTGAATCGTGAACTTGAACTCTAGTATTTCACGATCCAATAATTTTCACGCGATTTACATGTCAGTTAAAGGGAAACGAATTACTAGCACCAACGGTATATAGCCCCAAACAAATGTTTGGTAAAAATTGCATTTTTGGGGCGCGAAATAGTATTGTTAGGTTAGGACAGGTTTCTTCACTCGTTGAGACGGGACGGGTCTGCTACAGACACACGTCTTAACAGTCTGTCTGCAGTCTTTAACAGTGTGTCTCACCGAACAGACACTGTTACGGCATTTTCTTTGTCTATGAAGCTTGATGTATGGCACAAAGTCCACGTCTCTATAGGACGTTTGCAAAGAAAGTCTAAAAAGTAAGACGTTGTCAATTGAAAGCACTTTTAAAGGCTGACTCAGAGATTAAAAATATTATATTTGAGGAGAAGGAAATTAAAAAATAGACACCTAGAACAAAGATAGTCACCTAAAAATGTTCAATTCCCAACGGTAGAGATGAAATCGGATTTTCCGTTCATGCAGAAACATTTATCCACAGTATAACAGTGCCATAGGATACGTGTGTATAACAAAAATCCGGATCCGGAATTTTATAACAAAGTTGTGATTTCTATATGAAAGACTTCATTTAACTAGTTATTTCACACATGATAGATATGACAAGCATTATGTACAAGCAAAAACACGATTTGTTTGAAAATTGAAGGTGCGCCCCTCACCGGGAAATCTGAGTTCAGCCTGTTTAAGACATTGATTTTATGTCCA
>JAMKCH010046144.1:0-11576 GCA_023653785.1 Ophioderma brevispina | reverse complement strand
TTTAACAACAAAATTAAAATTTTACCCCTCCTCCACCCCTCCCCCTGGAATTTTTGGATCCAAATTTGAGGAAATTTACCTGATTTCAAGAAGTTTTAGAAAATTTGGGATCTAATCCACTCAAGAAAAGGTATGGAATTATGAAAATGAAATAAAGCAAAATAGAGAGCTAAAAGCTATAAAAAAGATTTTAAAAAGTACAAAAAAATACATTACAAAAGTTAATTAACTTTTTAACAGTATGCCTAAGGAGTACAGATTTCAGCGTATCACGTTGGATACGACTAGTACTAGTCACGTTGATATTAGAGCGCACATCATTTCACAATGCCTCCTTAGCCCGAGTGCACCAGATATGTCCTCACATTGAGTGCGTATTACTGTTATTTGTCAACCACCACAATACCAATGACTAACATCCTAAGGTATCTAGTTCATACAATCAGTGGACATTAATGGTGCTTGATGACTGACCCAGTAAGCAAAAGGCCAAACCTACTTCTGGTCACATAAATTGGCAAAGGGACAACCTTATCTTCTACTGAGTTTGTATCACATAGGATGTGCATTTTGGGTCCACTTTTTTCCCTTTTATCATTTTTGTGCTTTGTAGTCAAAAGAGACTGATCACATGCCAGTTTGTAGATCTATACCCTTACATTGTAGAAATCTGATTTCAATAGGGCATGCCAGATTCAAATTTGGAGATGACGCGTATGTAAGGCTGGTTAAGACCCCCATTTTCAGCAATGTTGCTCACCCGAGGACCCATATTTTTTAACAATTTTACCACTATCATCCTAAAAAAACCCTATTTTTTAAAATCTCGACCAAAGAACCCCTATTTTTGTTTACAAAATTCACCCAAGACTCCATTTATAAAAAAAATATTTCAAGACTACATTTTTTGCAAAACTTGGGAAATTTTCGCCTGAAAAACCCATTATTTTGTGGCAATTGGCTGTCTCACACCAATGATCCATATTTTTGCAAGCCTCTGTCACCGAATGTATGAGTACCTCCCCTGACAGAGTTCTACGATGACTTTTTTCTTTGTTGGCCTAATTTGACTTACCCTGAGTATATGTTTTGGTAGTTTTGGTCTGCATCAGAAGCCCACTTTAATGAGGCATGCCAGGCCATCAGCACTGACAAACTCATGCACCAGATCTTTGTCATCCTAGAGGAAAAAACAAAAATATACAATTACAAATTACACAAGTAACATATTTAATTAAAAGAAATAAGTTTGATTTCCTGTAGGTACATGTAGCCCAAAAAAAACCTAATGCCAAAACGTTCTTTTTTATTTTTGAAAATAATTTTAAACCAGGAAATAGTTACAAATTTGCCAAATGGTAAGTCAAACCAGTTGCAAATCATATTTGACTGTCATATTATTATGTTATAAACAAAAATATCGATGGGGATCATTACATGTTTGTAAAATGAAATTTTCTATATCTGAGGTATTTTTGTCTAAAAAATGCACATTTCCAGTAAATTCAAATTTAAAAAATGATATGACGGTAAAAAATGGCAACCAAAATCAATGCGCACAGCCTACGGAAACAAACTTAACATTTTGTAGTTTAATAAAAATCACTTTAAAATATCTCTCTAGCAAAATTTCCTCATTAAGTACAATGCAAGTATCTGGTATGGTTTCCAAGCTATACTATGCAGTGATATAGTGTTTTTGTAATCCTCCATCCATCAGATAATCAAATGTTTCCAATATATTGTGAACACAATAACATCAATGCAGGTAATAAATCGTAATCGGTACAAAATGAGGTCATCACTAAAGGCTTTCATCTTGGTCACATTTCAGTATTTCATGATCATGTATTCTGTACTGATAGTGTCCGCACACAACTGAACTCAAAACAATTTTTTTTCCAGATCCATTGATTTGGGGTGAACTTGTTGGGATGGGGGGGACTTATTAGGGGAACCTCATTTTAGTATATCTATCTGGGGAAACTCTTGGGTTACTTGGATGAACTTATCGTTGGAACTTGTCAGGAGGAAAAATTGTCTGGGCAAACTTGTTGGGGGACCCTCTCCAAGCAAACTCTTCGAGGGGGCGCTGGGGTTAACTCAGTGGAAATATTAAAGAAAAACCTATTAGAGGAAAAACCTGGCTTGGGGGAAACCAGCAAGGGGAACCTGCCCAGCAGAGAAACCAACCAGCCGGAGAAACCTGCCAGCCGGAGAAACCTGCCAGCCGGAGAAACCTTGTTGAGGGGAACCTTCTAAGGATATATATAACGTAGGGGGGGAATATTATAAGGGAAAAACTTCAAACTTTTCAGGGGAAACGGACGTATCGACCCTAGTATAGTCCCACTTGTTTCTAACCTGAAATAATCTTGAGGTTAGGGAGTGGGATTATTATGGGAAATCGCCACCCTACATGAAACACATGAGATTAACATTCAGCCTTTCAAAACTTCACTTATTCCAGGTATTTTCATGTGTCAATGAGCGGTGTGAATCAACAAAGACCTGTAAATGAACTAACTAAGCATGAACTAATTACTTTTGTAAACCAGAATCACGAGGAAGTTACTACCAACAGTGATTGAAGTAATGAAAATTTGCATGGAATCTATTGCCTGGCAACAAAAAAGATTCTTGTACGATTATAATAGGATTTCTCATCTTCAGATTCTTTCAAAACTGGAGTGGGATTACAATCGAGCATGGGACTATACTCGGGTCGTGCAGTAATAAGGGTAGACACTGTCAGTGGAGCCAACCCAGGGAATCTATTATCAATTTCTGTTGTAAAAATGGTAAGGTATGTTACCTCAATTACGCAAGCAAGGAGGAGGAAGAAAAATGTGGGTGGGAAAAGCATTGTGCAGTAGAAACCCTCTTTCAATGGTTACAGAAACGAGTTTCATATGTATAGCTTTAAAATGCTACCGGAAAAACCCCCCCAAATTCTATTTTATTTATGACTAAAAAACTAACAAAAACCCAAACCTTAGGACAAGGAAATAAAAAAGAATTTGTTACACGTAGAACATGGGAAGGATGTACCATATGGCACTCTTATCTATTTCACAAAATACAAAAACAAATACAGTAAAAAAACTTGTGCGTCCCCTGGCAAAGGTGGCGTATAAACAGTTGGTAGTGGCCACAGTTAATCAGTTGCAGGGCATCGCCAATTCAATAAATCGTTTTCATGGAATAATCTAGAAATGTAGCAGTTTCCAAAAAATGAAGAAGCCTCCTAACCAAAGGGGAAAATACCGCAGATGATGCACTTTGACCTTGGTATGTGGACCCCATTGACCTCAACAATATGAAGGAACCTGTTATTGCCACCTTCGACTCAAGTAGGTTGTAATAGGACTCAACTTTTTAAAGAAGACCCGAAAAACAAAAACCTAACAAAAACTGGATCATGACCTCAGATGACCTTTGACCTTGGATGTGACCTTTGACTCAACAAAAATAGAAGGAACCCCATATGCACTTTGACCCAGTGCCTAGGTTGTATTGGACTTAAACTTTTCAAAGAAGAAGGAAGAGCCTAAAATGAAAAACCTAACCAAACAGAACATGATTTTGACCTTGGTCCATGACTTGACATTCATCACTATGAAGGAACCCATTAATTGCACCTTTTCCCCCCGAGGTCGGTTTAAACAGGGGGAGACACCAAAAAACGAAAAAACCTAACCAAAACTGGAATACAGGACCTCAGAGACCTTGACATCATCCACTATGGAGGAACCCCTATTGCATCTTCACCCAAGTTTTCTGGTTTAATCGGAGGAGACGCAAAAAAGTCTAAAACACCTAAACAACCTGGAAAACCACACACACATACATTACCACATAATACAGACATGCGCACCCTGCAATATCCCCTCTGCTTTTGAAGCAAGGGGGATTTATTTTAAACATGGTTCGAACTTCTATTTTTGTTCAACTTGATGGGCAGGGTTATTATAACATGCTTTCTTTTGTGACTGCGATCATGTTTGTATATATGTACTATGTATGCATCTAACATTTAAAAAAATCCTTGTCTAGAGTAATTTACTCCATAATTAATAACCTGCGTAATAGCGCATCCAATCCATGGTCTTTACTCTAAAATACCCTGCGCGCGAGTCGGGGTCATGTGAGAGCACCAAGACTTCTAACAATGACTCATGGTGTGAAAGAGCGAGGTTAAATGAAAATTGATGGGGCCCCGAAGATTTCTTGATTAGACATTGGGCGACAACATATTCCAAAATCAAAATAACCAGCGACTTTGAAGCCAATACAAAAAACAATACTATTAAAAATAGGTGACACTTTCAGTGCACCCTTCAATTGCGACAAACCTTAGACTTCAAACAAAACTGAATATAAAATTACTATGCACGGTAAAAAACGATTTAACAACGAATTCATTCCCACGTAAGCTTACACAGCCCAATGCCGGTACCATGCCCTTGCCATGGTATCCGCGGTTGCCACCGATTACAAAAACATTCAGTTCATTTCGAACTAAAACAAAAGGGATGAAGACGACAACAAGTACTGCCCATCATGTATTTTTTTTAGCGCGATTCATTAAGCGAAGAGCTCCGGCGGGCTCTGGATCAAACAACAGAAAGATGCCATGACCGATGATGGAGGTCATCACGGCACGCTGGCCGGGATCCCCGGACAGTCTCATGATCATTTGACATGATGTGAGTCATCGGATCATGTTCTTGCCGATGATCAGTCCCAGGGCTGTGGGTCTTTTCAAGCTTAAAACAAGAAAGACCATGGGTACTGCCTATCCAAAAAAACGACATTACAAAATGTAAAATCAGTGCTTGAACAATGAAACGCCGGTTTTTGCCCGGTGTTTTTTGCCCCGGTTGTTTTGCGACTCGAGTATGGTACATGCCGGGGTACCATGGCACAACGCAACTTGCCTGCAGAGATAATGAATTTTGTGTTAATATGCAAAATCAAGGGCACGACGTGCATTTTGGGAATTTCCCCATAATTCCCCCTGGATGGGGGGGGGGGGGGGGGAAAAGAGGTGGAGGTGGTCGGGGGGGGGGGGGGGGGGGGGGGGGACGAGGTGGAGGTGTACAAAATAAAAATAGGAAATGATACCAATCAAAGATTTAAATAAATAACCAAATTAAAGAACTTAACAAACAAATAAACCATGAGAAAAAACAGGAAACTAAGTAAAACAAGAAAATAAAAAAATGAATCAAAACAATAAATATTTACAAACAAATACACAAAAACAAAATGGATTATACAAATATTAAACAAAAAATAAATACAAATAACCAAATACAAATTCAAAAAATACCTCACAAATGGAAAATGAACAAAGAAAATTATATAAAAAATGTAAATACCACAAAGTGGATAAATGAACAAATATAACCACAACAAATAAATAAAATTGTTGAAATGGACACTAATTTGCATGAATAAACAAAATAATTATAAATAGACCAAAGATAAGATAATAAACATAAAAGCAAAATAGATGGACAAATGAACAAATAAATTCATAAAAATGAATATAAAAATAAATAAAACAATAAAATAAAACAAAACAAATACACAAAATAAAACAAATGGAAATGAATGTACAAATTAAAACACAAAATTAAAACAAAATAAATACAAATACAAATGCAAATTCACAAATAAAATTGGAAATGGATAATAATTTTGAATGAATAAACAAAATAAATTAATAAATAGACAAGATAAAAAAAAAATAAATAGCAATAGATGGCCAAATGAAAAAAATAAATTCATAAAAAATCAAATTAAAAAATGGATCAATGAAAATAAAAATAATGTATACAATATGTGAAAATAAACCGCGTAGACTCATAAAGCCTAAGGAAAATTTTCATTCGGTCGTGACATTACCATGACTGAAACTGGTGAAAATCTAAAAGACCTCTGCCGTCTGCACCCCCCCGCGATATCTTCATAAACATGTAACCAGTGCAAATATGAAAATGTGTTGGACGCTAATCTAACAAATCGTGCGTAAAATCCAACAATTGACTCATGTTTGTGTTTGTAATTTGTAAACAAGGCCGGGAACTTTGGAATCCACGACAGCATGGGTGGGACGGTATACGCAGTATTCACGGGCATGACAGGCTATGGATGAGTGGACAGGCTCATAATTTCAGTCATGACTATATGGCCATGAAGATGACTGTGAGATCGATACGACGTATCATTACGTAGTAGTTTTAGGGATAAAACAGCGAAAAGTTGGGGTGAAACACTGAAAATAGATTACCGTACAATTCAATGTGATTTGTATATTCTCCGAACAACTGTATGTATTACCTTTGTTACCAGGATCGAAAACAAATAATGTCCAGCCGCGAAATCAAGAAACTCAAGGACTCCCTATCACTGTTCAATGTCAGAGAAAGACCCAGCCACACTGGTAAAAATTGTGAGTGAGTGATGATCATAACTTAACTACTGAGCACACAAAAATCTGCATATTATTTCAAAACATTCCAGATCCGCAGGATTAACCCAGGTTGTTTAACTCTCGCCAGTTGTATTTTAATTTAATATCAACAGCCAAAGGTGTTTATAATTCCAGCTCTGAAAACAGCGAACACATGGCGAAAACATATCCTTCACCCATTTCAGTTTTGACACTCGAATGCCCCTGAACAGGATTACAAAAAGTTTCAATTGCCCTTTTCTGATTGGTCAAAAATATTTTTATGGGATGATGACGTTATATTTACTGGGATTCCCTGAGATTTCTATTATAATCGAGGGGAGACGGCTATCAAAATAAAGGTGTTTAAGTTTAAGTTGAGGCTTTTATTTGAATCGATATTGAAAATACGGTTATTAATGACAATAATAACTTGCACCCTATTTTTTCGGCATTGTGTGAAATCTGTGGTGCTGGTTTTGGGCCTCGGTATTTTTTCCTCGGGAGCTTGACGTCCCTCGGAAAAATACCTCAGCCCAATAAACCAAACACCAAAGATTCACACAATACCCAAAAAAAGTAGTGCCGCAGTTATATTGTCTAATACTTAACACACCCCCACTAAACATACACACATTCCGAATCACAACAAAAATGCAAGTATTTCATAAGGAGAGTTCATGCCCTCCCACTAAGTTACATGGTACTAATGTATGCCAGTTGGCAGCCAACTTAGAAACACTATCGCTTGTTTTTCATACTGCTCAAATGACACAGCAAGTTCGCCTGAGCTATTCATTACAGCCATGTATTATCTTCGCATGCCGCATGCGTGAGAGTTTGTTTTGAATGCGGCCAGATGCAACTTCAGCTGGTTTGGCCATTGTGTCATGACCGAGTTGGTCTTTCGCTCGCTTTTCTTTATCATAACCAGTTGGCCTAAGGATTTTGCTTTCTTTCACCTTGTGACCCCTTGATGTACTTGAGGAGTTTAAAAAACGTCAAGAGGGATGGCAGCATATTGAAAACATTTCATGCAAGAAAACATGAATAAATAAATTGTGCCATATGTTGGTTAATATTTGTCTTCAAATTGCTGGAAAAAAAAATGCTGTTATAAACAGTTTTGTTCAAAGTTTGAGGACTAGGAGCTAAATCCGAAAGAGACTTAATTTTGGAGTTGGTTCATCTATCAAAAATAAAAAGATTGCCCCTATATTGTTGTATTGAACTGCTTAAATAGGTAAGTGGCAGGAACTAGCAAACTATAAAAATGGGGGTAGCATTTCTTCACTATAGGGGTCAATTAAAAGTCCCACAGGGGGTCAAAATTAAAACTTCTCAAATCTTGTTGAAAAGTTAAAATGGTCTGATAATACAGTTTTCAAAAATGTGTTTTGTTACATCAATAATTTTCATTATTGTTATGGAAAGCTAATGGTACAAAATATTATTTTTTTTGCAGCGTCATTAACCTTTCAGTCAGTCGTTGTATGTATGGGAGTAAAAGATCAAAATAAGCACATTTATAGCCAATCTGCCCCCCCCCCCCATCCCTCTGCCACCATTGTGCTTTGCCACTGCAATGTCGGGTCATGCTTAAAAAAGCACATCTATTTCATTATTGAAAGTAGGTCATTTTCATTGCCTTGAATTCAATCGAAAATGTTAATATTGCACCAAATGGAAATATTCTTTTACAGGGTGGGTGTCCCAAAAAAAGTTGTGCAAGCAAATAAACTCTGATTTCTCGGAAACTGCTGAAGCTGTGAATTTCATTTTCAGGGAGGTATTAAATATGCTCTTTTGTATCAATTGTGAAAATCCCCATGTAAATCCGCCTACGCAAGCAGAGATAGGGATTATTAAAGACCATCTGTTTTTCAACCATTCCAAGGGGATTACCACAGTTAACATCATTTTCCGTTTGCTCTCGTTATGAGCGATTTCCTAACAATTGAATGTGGTACGCTGTATTCATGACATACCATTAATATTAACAACTGAGGAACAACAGAATGCAACAATATTAGTTTTTAGCTTTTATTAAATGGCAAATAGGCAATAAACACATTCTAAATAAAGTGATCAGCACAACTTATGTCTATTTTGTTAGTTCACTTTTGCAGTTTTCGTGATAAATAGAATTTTGCTGAATATCTAAATTTGTAAACTAAGGGCCAAATGTGTTGATATATAGCACATTCTTTACAAGAAAAAAGAATTAAAATAGATTAGTAACATTAAAGTCCTTTGCTCAGCATGGCCTGTTTGCCTGCCACTTTAAAACAAGACCCCAAATGTGTATGCAACACAAACAGGATTCCCGGTACGTTTTTCTGCCGTTTAGCGTCGTTGTGAAGGTTCTTCTAATCTTTAACAATTAGAAGAATGTGCCATTTCCATTTTCATTGAACTAAGCCAAGAGGATACACACTGTCATTTATTAATTCTGCTGCTTTAAAAATTGACTTGAATCTAAAATTTAAACACAATTGCATTTTTAAAATCTGTTAATTGACATGCACTACCCCCGACATGGACTATTTCAACAGATAAGCCATTAAGAATGAACATTTTAGGCTCTGTCAGCTAAAGTTATTAATTTAGATATTATTAAGGATTTTTCAGATACAAAGAACTGAATTTACGTTAGTAGCATATCACCTTCAGGGTTCTGAGGTTATCATTATTTTACTCAATGAAAACGATTAGCCACCAATCTATCGGAATTGTACAGCTAATCACTAACGTGTAATGCCCATTGGAATGGTATGAAAAACAGAGGAGTCTTTAATAATTGTTTTATATCTCTAGTTTGCGTGGACGGATTTTCATGGGATTTGCCCACACAATTTATAGAAAACAGTACAATTAATATCCTCCATGATAATGGAAGTTCCACAGCATTTGGTTGAAAATCAGAATTTTTCTGCTTTTGCACCACTTTTTGGGGACACCTTGTATACACAATGTAAACATTCAATATTGTTTTGCATTTCAAATTCTATAAGGCCAAAAGGAGCAAAGCTTGTTTCTGGTTGGTACACAAAAAAAAATGTGTTTGTTTTTAATTTTTTACAAAGGGATCTCCCCCAAAATGCTCAAATCATACCAAATGTTAACAGTTTGTAAACTAATTTAATGTAAATTCTATTCGTTTGTAAAAAATGGAATTACTTATATTAAAAAGAGAATTAAAACTTAAGCGATTGGTATTGGAGTCAAGGTCATTCAATCAAGATGAAAACTTTATATAATTATATCAAGCCATCCCCCTTTAAACCATAAGAGGTAGAAAAAATTGAGGAAGTTTTCAGACCCTGCTGTAGGGGGGCCTATGAAACTTTGGCATAAAGATTTGGGGTACTAGAAGATGACCGCAAGTGTCCATGAAAGGGCTACTAATATTTTTTAATGGTGGGCAATTTAGATTTTTTAAACATTTGGCCACCGTCAATAGGGGGCATTAAGCTGTTGAAAACACCAAAAGCCCCAGTAAGTATTTTAAAATTTAAATTAGGGATCTTCTGCTGAAATTCAGTTACATTCAAGGTAAGACAAAACAGGACTGAAGTCAATACATGACAAAATTCTTATGCAAGTGCATTTATGTTAGCAACACAACGCTGAAATGCTTGAGCATTATTAGTCAAGTCATGCTCCAGTCATTTTACTGTGTTATTATACACTGAATCCACACAGCCATGATGGGCATCATGCTGGCTAAACAGCTGATTTGAACCTTATTACACAGTGGCACACAGGAGGCTGTCAAGGGGTAGACAGCAAAAGGAAACTGTAATTTTAACTAAGGCATTTGTAGACATACTTGACAATTCTTAGGCATGGTAATAAGATTCTTGTGGACAGAGTATACCCATTATTTCTCCTGAAATTGTGATTTGGCATGCTTTGAATAGTTGTGAACTGTTATATTTCTTGCCAATTGATGATTTCAAAATAAACATGGGCCATTTTCACAATCAGTGGTGTACTTTCAGTTTTGACACTAGATAGGATATCTCAATAATTCAATGAAGAATTTCAAAGATATTTTGCTGTGTAACTCTCCTATATAGGGGCTAGCTCAGATAGCTTAACAAACCTCCTTACTTTTCTTTTGGATTTGGGGTTGGCAATTTATGTGGTCAAAATTGGCACTTTTGTTGCTACCCCCAAATTCCATCTATTTTTTCTCAAGCATTGTACTTTTCCCTGCATTGAATTCCAAGTTTTTGTTTCTTATATTATAGAAAGTGTACAATCTATAATGCTATTTTGGTTTCCACATTTTCTTGCCTTCTATTTCCCGGGACAGGTCGTTGCAATTCAGCGTTTCGGAAGGTGAACATTTTTCCGTTAACAAATGATTGCTATTTATAAACAAGCTGTTACTCCTTTATTTAATAAGAATCTCTCTGTTTTGGTGTATTGAAAACAACTCCCGTATGAACTTGCATTTAGTTGCAAAAGAATTTTGATCATTCGCCTCTTTAAGATTTTGTGCGCAATTCAAATTCAATGTTAACTTTTCCATTACATTTTTGTAACTTCAGCCAACAAGAAAACTGATAGGTTATTTTTTAAAGAATACAATAGCCATGTTTTTGAAACACTTCTTTTTAAAAGGTTGAGCATGCCTTAACATCTTACTGGAATAAAACTTGTAAAAATTACACCAAACATATTTCAAATTAAACAACACTGCATACCTTCCGTTCGCACCTGTCACCTCCGAAACCATTTGTCACTTCCGAAACCATTAAGTTATACATATATGCTTTACTTGATTAATAAAAATCTCTTGCTGCTGATATCGCTGTGGTAGATGATTAGTAGATGATGCTCATCATGATTAGGATGACACTCACCAAGGTACTGCACAAGTCAACTTTAAAATCCCTGAGGACATGAAATATTTGTCTCGGAGATGGACAAATTTTTGTTAAACAATGTAAAAATGCCTTTTTGGAGCTTGTGAGGCCTTACTGTGTTTGGCTGGTGATTGTTTTACCTTGGAAAGAAACATATTCAATGCATAATAATAAAAATGATTTATAAACATACAGGTTGGATAAATTTGAACGTAATTACCAGTGTATTCGTGTATTTG
>JAMKCH010046143.1:0-11414 GCA_023653785.1 Ophioderma brevispina | reverse complement strand
CCTCCATGCTTCACTTGGAATTGGGCAAATGAATCATGAAAGCATCCCGTCCTTCGCAGGGGATGTTAAGCCATCAGTTCGGTGTACAGAGAGTCACAAATGTACAAGTACATCGCAGCCAGTGTCTGTTCCCAATCCACCCCAGCCTCAAAGCAGCACCGATCAGCTTACCCGGTTGAATAAATCCTGAACCCACCACAAACCATTACCAAATGACTTGTGAATACGATAAGAAGAAGCAGGACTGGGCTGTTATAGGAACCTGAAATCCTCCTTTAAGTATACTTACAAAGTACGAAGATGGTGCATCATCATCAGACACACTATAGAAGAATGTTGTGACTGGAAGCTCTATGTGTTTGGGACAGAATGAGCCACTAGCCCCTATCTCAGCTGTGAATCCATCTATGGTGCCAAGCGGTTCTATTCGGCCATTTAGTACAGATTCCTGACAACATAATAGAAACAATATTTAAATTGAGATGGAACTAAGAATGAATAATTTTCTAGAAGATGATGGTTTTTAAGGTTTGGTAGCAAGCCCTCTTGCAAGAATATAACATTCCAGTATGGCATATTTCCTAATGCTTTTATTAAAGGGGTCTGACATTATTATTAGGTATGAACACACATGTGACAATAGCTCAGAGATTAAACAAATACAACATGGTTTGAGGGGTAATACAGCAATGTATTTTTATTATATTAAATATTGACTGTCTTATAGTGTACGTTGGTATGGGCACGTGCTGAGGAAGGACGACGAGCATGTTTTAAGAAGGGCTTTTGAGTTCGAGGTGGGTGGTTTGTGGAGATGAGAAGACGAAAAGACTTGGAAGAAGCAAGTGAAGGAGGAGAGTAGGAGGGTTGGGTTGAGGATGGAGGATGCATTGAATCTGGCAGAGTGGAAGGAAGGAGTAAGGGTGATTGCAATGAGTGCGAGGTAAATCCGGCCACCCCAGTTCTACCGTGACAAACTTGGATTTAAAACTTTGGATTTACTACTCTATATTTGTGAAATGGTGCAAAATACTTCCCCTCGGTGACTACTATTTATCCTTTAACCTTTGGTCTTGGGGGAAAATAGTAGGGCCAAGATTTACAAGTATACTATTTCCCTAATTATGAGCAGTCAATATTTGTATCTATACTTGGAGGTTGAAAGTTAGTAGGGCAGTAGTGGAAAACTATGACCCTATTGTCTGATAGAAAACCATGTATATTGGTTTGACTAAACCTTCATTGGACTTTTACTCTCGGACGAGATGGGAGGGAAATAGTAAATAGCTCCCAACCGATGAATAGTTTTTATTACTTGAGACTTTCTGAATTTGTACCATTGCTTATAATATTAAAAAGGTGCAATAATATCAGGACAAACAGGGGCCCTCCACTATAAGCTACTATGCACGGCCACAAGGACACACGTTCATTGAGTTTGGCTATGGCCATGTAACATACTGCCTTGTTGTTCCCTGGTAATCATAACTCAAAACACGGGCATATTTTCCTAAATACAGTTTGGGGGGGGTGAATGAGAATTACTGAACTGTGCCATTGGAATTGAGATTTTATTGGCTCAATTGTAAATATGCAATGGTAACACTACAACCGATCAACGCCCTTGAAAGCTACTGAAGCGTACATTAATTCTTGCCATACCAAAGGGTTTTGAAATGGTTCAATGCCTTATCAGTCAGGGTTAGACAAACTCCTGAAGCACTGGTTTGGTCTTTTTTTCGCAATTTGTTTTTAGCAAATTTATACACTAGTGTATATGGATCCTTATAATTATAAGGCGGTCTCAAAATCAAAAACATTCTGTAACTTTTTGAGTTCTGTAAAAATACATAAAAACTAGCCCCGGATTTTCTGGATATTTTATAATATGATTCAGATAATATTCACGTATTTGTTCATATTTTGTACAATTTAGTTCAATTACAGAAGGAACACAAGTAGAGATGACTCTCCACCTTCCGTCAACAATATTCAGAGCAAATTGCTGAATGGCATTTTCATTTATTAGCCGTCATAAATAAATTAAGTACATTATCTGCAAACTTGCCCTGTAAACTTGGGGCTATTCATTTTGGGCTTGCGTATTTCACGCCCTATGACATCACGAATAAGCTTTGGGGCAATGACACAACCGATTGGACATAGGTGCGAGAATATTTCCGTTGGTTGTAAATACAATGCTAGTCCTTTTGATGACCCTTTTAAATTTTCAAGGGTTGTATCTAATATACAAATGTCCAAATTTCTTATGTCTGTAGAGAAGTTCCGGATGCATTATTCGATGCAAAAACAATATTTCAATATGGAATAATCCACACACCTTGTAACATCTAGGTGGCCGAGTTCATTTCCTATCGAAATACATTTTCCATAGAATACATATTCCCTGTATAAGAGCAATCACAAATGTAATGGACAGACAGGAGAGAAGAGCAATGATGAGAGCGCTGTGGTGGTGGGAATTTGATTGATAGGAATGATGACTGAGGATTTGTCTACAGATGTTGGGAATGAGGAGGGGATGGACCACTTGGCGAAGGCGAATAGTGTACGTTGGTATGGGCATGTGTAAGGGAAGGATGGCGAGCATGTCTTAAGAAGGGCTTTGAGTTGATGGTGGGAGGTTTGAGGAGGAGAGGACCTCCAAAGAAGAACATGGAGAAGCAAGTGGAGGAAAGAGTAGGAGGGTTGGTTTGGAAGGATGGGGAGGATGCAATGAATCGGTGAAGTGGAAGGAATGAGTAAGGGCATTTGCTGCGAATGTGAGTGGTGAATCCGCCACCCTCGTTCACGGGGACAAAACCTTATTTAAAACTTTACTACTAATATTATTTTTCCAGGTCCATGTTTGGCAACAATTTGACTTTGGTCAATGCAGACAAATCTTTTGGAGCAATTGACCTAATGACCCTTATTTCAAGCCCTGGAAATTTGCCTCTGTATTTGCCTTGGAAATCACTGCTATCTTACCTCAAAGTTTCCTAGTAAGCAGCTAGTAGATGCTGGGGCACTGGTACTGAGCCACGCGTGACTGACAAAGCGTGTGTGGGCTTCTCCAAGTCCCCCCCCAAAAAAAAAATTGCAAGTGGAGAACTGGGTGGAAAAAAGGCAACAAAAATAGATTCACGTTACACTGGTGAAAATGACATTGGAAACAAATCTGATATGGTACCTCATGAGTACTAAACTCTGTTTGTCTGATTGACAGTGACCGTTCGCTTGGTTTTTCAGGTTACGCAGCCATGAAACGCTTGCGGTCTGCTGAGAATTTTGGCATGACAACACGTAAAAAGGTGTCCACATTCAGAAGACTAGCAAGAATACAAAGACGCATCATGATGTCACTATCACTTCAGCTAACAAAGTATACCTGCCGATTGGTCAGAAAAGGTCGCTATAGTAATTGTTAAGCCAAACAGTACTGGTAATAATGGCGATAGGGCTGAAGCCTTGACCGAAATATTTTTCATATGTTTATTGTATGATTTATCTGTAATTCACCAATAAGGACTCTGTCAAGGTATCAGTGATTGTCCAGATGTTAATATTTGTCTCACTAGAAAGTGTCCTTGATTATCAGCGCAGAACACTCACGAAAAAGCAGAGGTGTTTTCATTCCTGGTTCATGTACAATAATAATCATACTATACAAGAGCCAAGTAAACTTAGCAAGGTTCACATCACTACTCAATAAATGTTCGTTATGATCTTGTATAAAATTATTAGGGTCACTACCAAAACACAAAGAACACAGTACGAAACTAAAATAATGACCGTGTAGTTGGTATCATGAAAAACCGGCAAGGCCATGGTTAGCAGTAACCGTGACATGCACATCCCTCTCTGGCATCGGAATGGCTGGTTTAAAACTTGACCGTTTTTTTTTTTTGCCGGTTCCCCCAGTTCTTTCCGATTGTAGGGAAAAAACATTTGTTTGCCGTAACCCTAACTGACCAACCCCACGAAAATCCTGTCGACTCCCTAATTTTTTTATGCATATAGCACAAAAAACAAAATCTGCTGATGGACACCATGATTCATCTACAATTTAAAAAAAATCTTTTTACCAACACAAAGACGAATATACCATCAAAACAGATAAAAAACAAGTACGACGGAGACAAAAGATCTGGCTATGTCATTGAAAAAAGCTTTACATTCGATAGTAGTATGTTGTATTTATTTTAGAGTAAAATTTTGATGTCAGGAAGCTGCATATGGTCAATATATTTTGCTCCAATAAAATCCTAACACAGCAGTATTACTGAGCGTGAGGTGAATCCAGCCAACCCTCGTTAGCAGGGACAAACAGATTTAAAAACTTGGTTTAATACTTTACTACTATAAAGCAGTGCGAAGTTCATCTTAAAAAAAGCTGACCAACCAAAAACCCAATATTTTTTCTTTGTTTACACGCAAAAACACATTTTTAGACTAACAGGTTTCTATGTTCTAAATTGAAACGGCTCTACCGAGCAGTGCAGTTTTAAAAAGGACACCCCTACTTCCCATTACCTGACGTTACAATTATTGAAACCAAAAGTTGCTGAGCACTGTTATGGAGTACATCTGGAGACCAACTCCTTTCTCCTTGGGAGATAATCCTAAGATGGCAGTGAATCCATAGTGTTACATGATTGTTTGGGAAGCGGGAGTTCCCACCTTACAGTTCCTTAGTAAGATACACTATCGTACCTTTTTAATGTTGCTCCTGGCTTTTTTCGTTATGCCGCACATCATTGGTTGTTTGGCCTTTCCTGAGGGGTGCTGATTAAAAAAAAATGTTGAATGTTATTTTAAACAAACTACAAAGCCCAAGTGTTACATCAAGGGGGTGAAGCCATTCATGGTTACTTTTCATGTTGTTTTTCCCTCATTGGAAGCATTCACCAACAAAAATCCGATTAAAATCGGTCCAGCCATTGGGATGTAGAAGCAAAATTGTGTACTACATTGGCCCTAGGATTTGAATCTGGTCAATCAGCATTAAGAGAGGTTTTGTTCATAACAATCAATGGTAAATTGCTGGGCCTTAAATTTACTGGGTAATGAAGAAAAAGATGACTTTGTGTAATGTGTGTGTGTTGGGGGGGGGGGGTAGGTTGTTGATTGGGGCACCCCCTTTAACTTGGAAAGAATGTTTAAGAAGCAACTTTACCAATATTTTGTTGTATATCCATTTTTGTGTCGCCTGCCTTGAGGCAGGAAACACATCCGACACTTTGCCCACTGTAGTTGATTTCTGTTGAATTTCTGTTGGTTGTTGTTGATGTCTGTTGTGAAAAAGGGTACATTTGCCTGGTAATATCACATACATTGATGAATGTTAAACAAACTCTGTCACAAGGGTGCAGCTTTGCAATCCCCCATTTGTTGATGAGGTCAAAGGTCACATACCAAGGTCAAGGTCATGTTACGATCAGTTTGTAAAATAAGGCTGAAATGTAAAATCTACTATCTGAAAATTGAAGTCAATTGGAACCAAACTTGGGTCAATAGTTGCAACTGGGATCCTTCATTTTTGTGAGGTCAAGGTCCCTACCAGGTCAAAGGTCCACGATGGTCAAGTTGCAATAGGCGGAAAATGTAAATCCGCTCACCTGCAAAAAGTTGAAGTTCAATTGGAACCAACTTGGTTTATGGTGTTTACCCTCTTTGTTTATGATGTCAAAGGTTACATATCAAGTCAATGTCATGTGAGGCCTATCATTCACAAAAAACCGTGATGGCAGTCGACACAAGCGGTCCGCGACCGATTATGTTTTTTGCTTTTTAACTACTCCATGTAAAGGACATGAAAGGGTTTATGGTGGAATTATTTGGGTGTTTCAAGTCAACCGATAATAAGATTAGCTTTTAATGTGTACATCGCTAGGGCATTTTTCAGGTAGATTCTTCTAATGCTATTTTTGGTTTGCCTTTTTTGGCAAAACCAATTGACAACGGTTTATGTGATCTTAAAAACACCTCCTGGGTTTGGTGGGTTGATACAACAACCCCCTAAGAGGTTTTTCTAATCATCGTAAAAAAGGCAACTAAATGGCCAATGACTTCGGATAATAGACCATAGTGGCGGAGCCAATGGGGTGGCAGGAGGGAAAGCGTGCCCTTCAGAAAAGATTCGAGGGGAAATTGGATTGAAAGATGGATACCATGCTAAACCAGTCCTTTTAACACATTTTTGCCCTTTTGAGTGAACATTTTTTTTTTGCTTTCCTCAGAATTCCAAGAAATGTTTTTGCACTGGCTGGGAACTTGCCCCCTCAGGATGATCAGGTGGCTATGTTGCCAGATGGACCATACCAATTTGTAACAGGAATAGGGTAGTTGTCACAGTTTTAGGTTGGGGGTAACACGTTAAGATTACTTTTTATTTTTTAAGAAAGAAAGAAAGCTTTAGACCGGTATTAAAAAATATTTAGTTAATAGTTGGGGTTAACTGAAAACACCAGTATTCTGGTTGGCAATTGATTCTTTGATGTATATAATGAAGTCTTGGCTTTTAAATAAATTTTCTAATACTAAGAGAATAGTTCATGCATATCAGTGGAAATGCTTTCAATACAGACTGAAGCCAATGTTCAACTATCATAGCATCTAAGATGTAATCAGGTAACAGGGGCCCGCCTTAAGGCCATTGGTGGGGTCCAGGAGGAAGCACCAGTGAAGTCCGAGGGAGGAATCCCCCCTGAAAATTAAAGTTTTACTATGCTTAAAGGTCTTATGAGGGATAATTCTGAGCGATTTTGTAAATTTACTTGGAGCATGTGCACCATGAGAACCATAGGCCCCTACTTCGCTGGCAATCCGGCCTGCAAGCGCCAGGACCTGAAAGAATAAGGCGACATGCCTCATCTCGATGATGAAATCAAATAATGGGGATGACACCGCCCCACCTCTCTGACCTATGCCAATGGGAAATCTAATGTGTATCAAATGATAACACATTTCTGTGTGGTATAACCCCAACATTGACGGTTCAGGAGTATATGCCATACCTACATACATGTATCTTTGATTTATGAACACACCCAAAATTTGGACCAAACCACACATCTTCTGGCTAAAAACAGTTGCAAAAGAACTGCTTCGATATATCTTCAACTCTTTTTATGTTGAAAAGGAATAGTTCCTTCAATCAATTGTACCAAAAAGCAATTCACTATAAAGGGCTTTTGGTTTGTTCCACTTACTGGGCTAGAGTTGATGGGAAGTCCTGTGCGAGGAGGGAATAAATAAGTATTTGAGCTGTCACAACGGCGCCGTGAAAGTTGGTTCTGTCCGGTGACTGGGAGGTGACCTGCTATTCACTCTCTAAAAAACACCACTCTCCACATAGAAAAATCACAAAGTGGATCTATAATACACTATATAAATGAGAACACAGCTAGTTACTGGAAATTTTCAGTTCTCAATCATGTACACCACTGAAGGGAAGCTGACTCATATTTATACGGTGGTGGTCCGAAAATTCACCATCATCAGGGATCTGTAGATGAAAAAAAAAAAATTGCGGTTGACATGACACGCTTTCTTTAATTACAGGAAGTGGTAATGTGAAAGATGTTTATCAAGGTTGGAATGATTGCAGATGCTGGCAATTCTTAACCTTTTCTCTGATCAGGTGACAAAAAAATGCTGATGCTGTTTTTGTTTTTGTAATTTTCCAGAAAAAAATTACAATCAATAAGTGCCCTCAGAAGTGTTGACCAAAACAGTTGCAAAATGCCCTTTTGGGCATGATAATTTTAACTTCTGCAAAAAATAATATTTTTAAATCTGTATCTTTTTTAAAGCTGATTCCTAGTTAAGGCCTACAAAAGTGGTTCATACGAAAACGAGTATGCACAGCTTTTGGATTTTTCCTAGTTGGAGAAACTTAGTCTACTTTATTTTGGCATCAGGGAGTATAACTTCTAACATAAACCCTTAAAATTGACGAGTTTATTTCATTGGGTATTTAGTTTTTAATAACGCTTATTTCACCTCAATTGTAGCTATTAAACAAAAATGTAAACATT
Organism: Ophioderma brevispina; assembly: GCA_023653785.1. Taxonomy (NCBI): domain Eukaryota; kingdom Metazoa; phylum Echinodermata; class Ophiuroidea; order Amphilepidida; family Ophiodermatidae; genus Ophioderma; species Ophioderma brevispina. Next base: position 3,372 of record JAMKCH010046143.1, on the reverse strand, counting down.
TATGGCATAAAAGTGTTAACAGACTCCTGAATTAGATAAAAACAAATTCAGACTCCAAGACTCTAATTTAGCAAGTAATTAGTTCTCACCTGTTTTCCTTGTGTTTATTTCCTTCCTTAAACACTTCTGAGCAGTGATTTGCTTTAGAAAACATGGGGTAAAGGGACCCCGCACAAATTGAGGGTTCTTCCGCTGACGGCAACGGTCTGTGAAAACGTGCCGGAGGAATATCGGCCGTGAAGTCATGCTAGTCCAGGACTGAACCCTCTATTCTGTATGTCGAGGGGAAGAAGTGGGAGAAGCCTGGGTGAGGCGGTGAGTCTTTGTTGAGAATAATAAGGGATCACTTGCTTGAGTTCTAAACAGGGACTGGCCGACTGTCATGTTTTGGTGAAGGTTGGTAGAGGTAAAAGACATGTTGATAGATTTGTGGGAGCTTGGATTAATACGGAAGAAGCTCTGATGACGTGCGATACTGCATCGTTTGTGCTGTAGTGAAGTCTTAGTTGTGCCTCAAGTTGCTGTCTAGGTGTAGAAGAGAGCAATGGGCTACTGGAATAGCTACCAGATAGGTAAAAAAATATTATACATTTATTAATAAAAAAATAAAACAAGACACAAAGGAATCACATCAGACACCTCGCCAGAGATATCAAATTGCGTACTGCTTGCTGTCCAGGAGGCTGATGTCTCCAGAACTCTCCTTTTTCTAGGGTGAAATCGCCATATCATCATCATCGTATTGCAAGTCCCGAGAATTTGGCCCTGAAAGTAATCCCATTATCTTCTTCTTCCGTACTGACAGTGTCTTTCACTTGAAGTTCTTGTCTTGTAGGGTGTATATTTGGTCAGGGCCCCATTCCCACAAGTCTTCTGATTCATCCTCCTCCTCCCCCTCTTCGTCATCGTTATCATCTGTGCATCCAGACTTGATTGCACGAGATCGTGAGCACTCCAATAAAGACAAAACTGGAAAGCAGTGTTAACTTGCATTGATGGAGAAGGAATATCATAATTGGCAACAGTTGATTCTTTGTGAAACCATAAGGGGTGAAGCTTGTCAAATGATCACTGCTTCTCCTTGTAATTGCTGTAAAAAGCATCAAACTAATATCTGCTCAAATTTAAATTCGATGTCCGGTCTGTCTCGTTTCGGCTTCTGGTAAGTACTGACGACATGATTTGTTGGAATGGGCATGCTGAACAGCTCGAGGGTTCAGGTGGAAACGGTCCGATGTTCGGAGTTGTAAAGAGATGCCGGTGGACCTGGAGGTAGACACCAGTAGATTGTACGAGATATTTGCTGTATCTTCCTCTAAAGTTGGCTGTGACTTGAGCGGTGTTCGTGATTTGAACAGCACCTTGCTGGTGATACACATCAGGTAGGACCACTTCTAGTTTGGAAGCGCAAGCTGCTTTCTTCTGTCTATTCTCTCAGCTTGATCCTCCTCGCTGCTAATAGATGTGGAGTATCCTCACCAGAACTATGTTTTTGTCTCTCAAGTTGGAGTTCTTTGCGAGTTCAAACTTAAGATCTTCAATACTTCTTTGTCTTCTTGTCAACGATGTCCACCGGATACATGTCCGAGCTGACATCCTGATACAAGGGCGTGTCAGAGGGTGGCACCGTTAACGTTCTGTGTGCATCCTTGCCGCATTGAAAGGATGGAATGCACTTTTGTCGAGGTAGCGAGAGGCACACTAATCTAAGACATGCTGTGACTTGGAGGACATGAGGACTGGAAGTTGGGTGGGATGTCTGGCTTGATGATGAACTCAGTGGGAAAAGGAATCACCTGGGCACCCACACTCTGCATGAAAAATAAAATAGGTAGAGATTTGTTAAAAACTAGGCAAAAGGATGGTGTTCCAAGATGTATTCATTTGAACAATAGAGAAGTGTATTCCTCATAACTTTTCTAGTCTGGTAGATTTTTTATGACATATAGGTGTACACGTAGGTGCAGAAAATATTTGTAACCTAAGTCAGTGGCTTTTTGGATGGCTCCAAATAACCAGGAAGCCATCTCAAACTTAGACTGAAGACTGGGCTGTTAGACTTGTTCAGTGCATGTTAATGCTTATTCTAATAGGTCATGAAAATGCATAATACATCAGTTAGCAACGACAGAAGAGAGAGAAAGACAGAGAGAGAGAGAGGGAAGGAGAGAGAGAGAAATAGAGCGAGGGGAGAGAGAGATGAGAGAGAGAGAGGAGGGAGGGAGGGAGGAAGGGAGGGGGGCGGGGGGTATTTTTTTTTAAGTGGGGGGTTTTTTTTTTTTTTGGGGAGAGGGAGGTAGAGGGAGGGATGGGGAGAGAGAGAGAGAGAGAGACATGCAAAATAAAGCCATAAGGTCCCTTCTATGAAACTTACATACCACATCAATTTATCATCGCTTTGTGGCTTATAAAATCGTAATCTAAGAAAAAAAAATGGGAGGAATCACAAAATACAGCTTGGCCAGACAAAAGAAATGGATGCCAAATCATTTTATGTGTGGTTTAGAGCATCCAACAAGATAAAAAAAAAAAAAAAACCCCCCCCCCCAGATAATTTAGGGATGATAAACATCATTGATTGCCTTTTGAAGTCACACATTAAATTTGTAAACTTTTTGGTCTCGGTCCTGTAACAGCTCTACAGCTTCTGTAAAGCATTCAATATGGTGAAAATGAGTAATGGTTCAAATGATATGACATTAGGATTTGATTCGCTAAAGGTTAAACAGAATAATTTTGTCATATTCAAAGATTCAAGAAGTGAAGATCCCCCAGGCCATGTGATCTTCTTAGTCACATTTTTTTACAGATCTTTCTGTCATATTTCCCTGATTTAAGACTCTAATCAACTTGTCATGCTGTTTTTCTAAAACACAAAATCACAGGAAATTAAAATTTTGTTGAAATTACTCAATTCAAGACATTCTCTGGTCATTGCTCAGGAAGTGCGTGATTACAAACAGCATGAAACCACAGGCTCTTTGATTAAAATCACCTTCAATTTCTAATTTTTGCACAAGACTACGCACACCTGGAGGAAATTAGCAAAAAAAAACAGTCATTATATGATTCAATATTTTAAATTGAAGCAATTTTTAAACACCAGCAAGTGCAAGTCAATTTATCATTTTATGTGTAACTGAATATTTAAGAAATACATAAATATGCCAGCGATAATAGTAGAAAATTCTTTATTAAAAAATATCACTTTGCAAACAAGGTTTTGTGAGTCACACTGTTTCTTGATGTTAACAAGGCCTAACCAATAAGAAAATTTTGTTTTCCGGTAACAATGCTCTGCAAAATTGGGAGGACGGAAGCGAGGGCAAAATTTTATGTGTGGAATCTATGGAGTCTTGGTCAGAATTAGAC
>JAMKCH010046142.1:0-12012 GCA_023653785.1 Ophioderma brevispina | reverse complement strand
CTAAATGAAGTTTGAGTTTCCTTTAAAGCAAAAGAAGGAAATGAGTGATTATTCCAGAAAAGAATGTAGTAACTTTTTTTTTTTCTTCATAGATGGAGTAACTTGATTTTTTAAGGCTGGCTTGGCAATTTGGGTTTCGGCCTACAGTGTACAAGTTGCCATTCACAACTACAAGATATCTTAAAAAGACAACACATCGCTTGCGCGATTGTTAGTACGTAATATGTTTGGAATACTCAAACGATCATAGGAAACCCCCTTGTATATTAATAGATAATAAAACCACAGTATATATTTCAGGCATCCAACCAACACAATGCGTCAACGTAAGTTTGAAATACCACTGGTTTAGAAATGCCAGCCTTTATACATCGCCTATTTCACATTTTAACAGTGCCCCCTGTTCTCAAATAGATTCTAAATATTTTTAACCACAGCCCATTGCCAAACCGAGATACAAAAGTCCTTACAAGGAAAAACACGTTCAAAACAATGCTTGACCCTAATGTGGAATGAATATCAACTCCTGTGGGGCCAGTTTCAATAGCTTTCATTCACAAGTGTATAGAAAACACACACCTGAGTGTTGTGTATAATATATGATACCTAGAATACACAAGATCAGTTCATGTCAACTGCATGTACAAGTACAACCCACTGAACTGTGCCCTTGGTTGAATGAGGCATATTGTACTCATAGTGTGGTGCTATCTGGCATTGAACACATATGGTACTCTCAAAACCATGGATCATATCATCCATACATGTCAATGAACTGAGAATTTATCCACTGTATGGGTGCGCTATCTCCATCAAAGTTTTGTTTCTCAGCTGCTTAGGAATGTAAATGAAATTCTAGTATTCATATACCATGTCCTTAATGCTTAAAATACAGTGGAAAACCAGAGGACTTTGCATTACGCTGCTACATGAGACAACCATCCAGCTCTTTGAGGACTGTATCTCTGCCATTCATTTGCTTCACACATTGCTAGGGTGAACTTGCAATGTAGTGGCTTTTTATCTATTCCGATTTTCAACCACTTCGATGGAAAATGGTAAAAACCATAATAACATTGAAAATGAAAGCAAGATACTTCATCAGACCTGTTTCACCTAATTTTAGATATCTCTTAATTCCACAGACCCTGTATCAGCATAAAATTGTCTTAACAAAAACATATCCAATACTCTGGATAAAAGTTATCAAATCCCCACTTTATTTTAACTAATGCTATTCATTATTTTCTATCTTTAGCCTATTTCCATTTGCTAAGGAAAATCTGTTGTTGGGAGAGGAAATACCAACGACGGAGAGGGGAAAAATACTAACACTAAAATTTCAGTTTGAATGGGAAGAACAGTCCTATAAAAATCTATAGATAGGATTTCCGTTTGTTTATGCAATCTCTTAGTTTACCCACAAGAAGTACAAAACTAACCTGTTTGTAAAAATTTTATCACCCAAAAATTTACAAAGAAAGAGAAGCAAAATAATGCAACAACCAAGTTAATTTTTTTTTAATACCTTTACCCTCAACAATAGCATCAACCACGCCCCCTTCATGATAACCCAATTAATCCATCCAATTTATTCCTGTGCCTGAATTATTTCCACAAATCAATTACCTTTTTAACCGTTAGTGTCCCACTTATTTATTAAACAGCAGCACATTTCTGAAGGACAACTACACTATTCCTCTTCGCAATTATTATCACCATTAAGAGAAAGAAGCAAAGGATATGTTCTTCAAAAGGCAGACTGGCCTTCATAGTTGAAATAATATTGATCGAGAGCCAATCAGTCTTTTGAAAGAACAAAGTGATGCAAATCTATTCACCATCAATTGAAGTATATATTACAACATAATTGAACAAAATTGAGAGATAAAACATTCACTGCCAGTCTAGAAATGTGTTGCAAATTTGTATAGGTATTACTTTGGTTACAGGGCTCAAAATACAGATCTCAAGGGAACTCAATGGCCCTCTACTATGTGTTTCTCTAGATGTTGGCTTTGCTTTGTTTTGCTTTCTCTGCCATTTGTCACATGTTTGTCAAAAATGTTTAATTTCTTTACCATTTGTCACATTTTGTACACCAAATGCCACCATTCAAAAAAAAATGCCTGTTGGCCTAAATTGCAGGTCCAATGGAGATTTTGACTTTGTTTGCCTCTGCTTGTCCAAAAAAAAACGGTTCACTGAAAACTGAATTTACCATTCAGATATTTTGTGCAATTGTGTGCAGATCCTGAAAGCATCCATGCAGGGCAGTATTTCATAGGTTTCTTGTGATACCAAGATCTCAATCAAGTGAAAGAAAATGTTGAGGTAGATCTCCCAAAGGAATCTACAAGGAATCACTACAATTTTTAAACTGCCTTAAGATAGATCAAACCTTTTAGTGAGAAACTGTAACACTTATTAAGGATGAGGAAGAAACATGCATCGCACACTAGAACAATTATAACATAACATGCACAGGCGCACACATCTGAGAAAAAATCTCGAACGCATGCGGCTGTACAGGGACTTGAACCTCGGACCTCTCGCTTTCTTGGCGAGTGCTCTACGACTGAGCTATACAGACCGTCCCTGATATAGAGATTCAGTATGATACTCATGGATAAGCGGTCAGGGTAAACAACACACACAACACAACAGTGTTCAAGATCGGAGTCGATGCTTACCCCCAAGCCTAACAATGTTTAAGTTATAAAGGCTATAGAGGCTCACGCATCATACACTGCAAACAAACTTGTAGTAATATGTAACACTTAATCAAGTTCAATGCCAGTCACTGAGACCAAATACTAATATCTTGATTGACAATGTTCCGACTTTCTTTAATTAACCCTTTTTCCCTATATCAGGGGTTCTCAATAGGCGGCCCCCGGGCCAAATCCGGCCCGCCAACCACTGATTTTCGGCCCTCGACTTGCTATAAAATTTAAAGGGAAACATAGGAATTCCAGGTCTATTTGGCCCTCAAGTATATGGAACTTTCAACTTTTGGCATCCGCTGGCCCTTCACTAATATAATTAGAACCCCTTCCCTATAGATTCTATCAACTCTTTCACTTAGTGCCACATGTGTGCTCCCCTGTTCACTTGTCTTCTTTGGTCTTGTTTGCCTAGCTTTGTCTTTGTCTTGTTTTCGTACATGTTTGTAGCCCGTCTTCTGCACATCTATAGGGGTGGCCCCTTTTCGAGTCTTTGCTCTTTTTGGCCTTCCCACCCATTTTGATATTGTGTTTCATGTGCTATTAGATGGTTCATAAACTGAAACTGAAAACTTGGTAGATTCTACACATACGTAGCTCTTGAATGGATTCCCAATAAAATGGACCACAGAGTCAGGACCAGGTTTTCTTGAGACCTGCTACTGGTATCGCCTGGTAACCAGTACACCTGTCCCAGGTGCCCGAGTCGGCTGCGGCTAACCGACTCCCCCATCGGATTTGTAAGGAATATGATGAGGAGGGTAGCTGATTACCCTGGTAGAATGAAAAGAAGATCTACCACAGGGCGTCAGGCTCTGGAGAGCTAATGGCGGCCATCCAGCAACATGGCTGCCGTGCATGGTGGGCATGGTTACCCAAGGCTAGGCCCACCATCAAAAACTGTGGATTGAAGTCAGGAAGGGCATCCGGTCACTATTTCTTTTGCTCAATAAAATCCTAACAGCAGGATTTGCTGAGGTGAGGTGAATCCGGCCACCCTAGTTACGGGGGACAAAACCGGATTTAAAACTTTGGTCCTAACTAACTAACTAACTCCCAACTGACAGACTACCTTTGTATGTACTATTTAATTAAATGCATTTTCATGCAGATATCAAAAATTCATGAAAAGTAATAATTTTTTCACATTAATATTAAAATTTAAATTCCAAGTGACTGCAGTAGTCCGCAGGGCCGAAAGAGGGAACATGACCTACAATTAATTGGATTACATTGTAGAGGTAACAGATCACAACGATTGCTCACAAGATGGGCAGGGACCGTGATGTTTCAAATCCGAGTGGTGCAATCGGTCCAATAGAATTGACCTTTTCACTAATAATTGCCGGCCTGTAGACTGCTTCAATAGATTAGATTATTCCTTCTAGGAGGGTGGATTGCGTTATATCCCACATGCACCAGAAAAATTTGGGAAAATGTTCACCCTCATTAGGGTAATGTGATCCCACCAAAATCCTATAGTCTTAACACATAAAACCCTTGACTTTTACACACATTTTCGCCCCCAAAGTGTTAGTACGTACTGATTTTTGCATGATCATGAATGTATTGTGGTCCTCTAGCTTCTCGGAACACTTTTATCCCAAGTACTGACATGAGTTTGGTACAGTAAGTATAGGCACATTGCAATTGCATTGTGGGTTGGGTTCAAAAACACCCTCTGATTCCTGCCTCTATGAGGCTGAAAGTACTATTATCCTAGTTTAACCAACAAAAATATTGCCATACCGATGAGTTGACTCTGTCGGCACAAAAACAATGCACTGATTCCTTTTTGGTTTTCATTTTCAAAAATTCCCAATTTGGCTTGGTCAGAGGCCGGCTTATCTTTCTCATTATTAAGATGTACTGACCAAGTTGGGCCATTGCTAAATATCCACTTTGATTGGATTTACTCTACACCAGGTCAGGTTTTGGTGCAGTAAACAAAAAGTAAAAGGGACACTTAAAATCCATAACTTCCTTCCTCTACTCTTAGAGCTCTATGCTTAAAAAATGCTCGTAGAGCCTGTGACTTATGAATGTTGGGTAAGAGGCACTGAATTGAAAACTTATAGCCTATGTAGCTTTGGATTCTTTTACTTCCAGATCAAGATGGCAATCAAATATGAAATTTATAGTTCAGGCTACTCAGCACAATTTTTAATGCTATTAAAATCCAGTTCTCTGACCAAAACAAAATTACTCAACCCTCATATCTTCGCAATAAATAGTGTGGATAAAAAAATTGCACAAAAAAAAAAGCAACAAACCCATAAATCACACATCTTCTGCAAAAACAACAAAAAAGCATCAGTCAGCTAAAACCCGTCCTCAGCTGGTACAACTCCCATTATACCACGTCATAAAACAGGCCATTTTCACTTTAATGGACATACTGCTGTATAAATAGAAAACAACAATGATTTCAATCCTTTTCTGTAGTAGACGCTATTTCTTCTAGTATTTCAACATTATTTGGGTTCAGTATCACAATGAGTGCGAACTTCACTAGCATATGCTGTTAACTGGAATACAATTAATTGTGCTGTAAGACTTCCGAAATTGATAGTTTCACCACAACGTTTTGCGTCCTATTGCAGGGGGACAAATTTAGTTCAACTCACTCATAGGCCTATCTATGAAGTCTATGAAATTCCAAATTTTCATGTCATACACTATCACGTCGTGATAAATATGATTAGGCCAAAAAAAAAAATGGTTGTCTCAAAGCTGACGCCGGCGCGTTGTAAATTTCGACGAAAATTGAAAAAAAGTTATGCGGAACTTTTTATTTTTTTTATTTTTTTTTAAAAAAAAAAGGCATTAAAAAAACTTCCAAATGTTTTTTTTTTTTTTTTTCTGTTGAAACACGGAATTTTGAAAATGCAAGATTCACGCCATCTGACGGGACTCGCGGCGGTGAAATACTATTTTTACGTTGACGTGATGAGTGCATAGACGATACTTACTGGGCAACAGCGTGCGAAGTGAAAACACTTCCACCAACCAATATCAATGGCAAGCTACTTCAGTTAACGTGTGCAGGCTCGATACGGGTGGAAAACTGGCACTAAAGTGGCTGTTAAGCGTAGCATATAGGCAAAAAAAATTGAGGAAAGCAAATGAAGTAACATTGTAAGACACTTAATAGTCTCTGACTCGATTGTGAGCAAAACCCATTGATATATGATTCCTGCAAAATCTTGCCGGCTCAGATTCAAAACGCGCATTTCAACACAGGTTATAGTACCGGGGGCCAACGTGAACATGGCACACGATATTCCGGCAAAGTGAGGTCACAGGTCTGCCTGTTGAGTGGGAACTAGGTAGAAGTCAGTGACCATAAGTAGAGTACTAAATGTGAGAGCGGAACCAAGTAACGATGGATACAGTTATTCTCAAAGTTAAGTTGAATCTGCAATATAAACAAAGGGTCTTCCACAAAACTGATAAAGAACAAAATCTTAAAAGATAATTGAAATTGAAATCTTGTTTGGGGGAAATCCATGTGTGGATCTGAGGCAGGAAATCGCTGATTTGATACTGCCAATAGTGCCATGACTGCAGGACTGCGATAACATGGTGGATGTACAGCACGGGTGAAAGTTAACGATCAGTGGGTGCATGCACATTGATATTTGATTGCCGGACAGAGTTGAATTAAAAAAAAAAAAAAAAAAATACCGGCATACCGCAGTACTTTTCAAGCCACTCATCAACTTTGAGACAAAATATTTTTTTGGCCTTAGAGAGGGATAAGAAAACGAGAAAGGGAAAGTAAGCTGAGAGAAAAGGAAAGGACCATCTCCCGCACCCTCCACCACCCCCTTCTCTCTCATGCTCCCCTTCCACCATATTTACTCCTCCCCTCCCTACGTCCCCCCTCCCCCCTGACCGCTTCATTCAACCTCCTCAATTTCTATCACGCCCTTATTCTCCCCTCCACTAAACGCAACGACCCCCCCATACCCGAAATTCTTTTTCGCCACGACAACTCCCCAGATTCCAAGGTACGGGGAGGAGACTGGGCATAGTTGCGTACAGCCTATATATAGGCCATATGAAGTTCTATGAAACAATTCCCCAAATTTTAAATGTCAGAACACTATAAGTTGTTGTAACATGATTTTTAAATAGAGACTTATTATAATATGTGTAAAAAAAATAAAAAAGATTTTTTAATTCAAAATCATTAAGTTAATTTATGTTCTCAGAGTTGACGATTCATACTGTCAAATGCAAGCAAACTGTGACGGTGTTACTCACATTTTTAATTATTTTCTCTTATCACCACACACACACACAAACACATGCTATTCCCATGGGTGCCAATTTGGAATATATCCCAAAAAAGCTGGAACAATTCCAGTAAAAATTTGTAATCCACGTTTTGGCGAATGCTTCATGTGAAGGAAGAATTGGAGATGATCAGATGGTTTGCCACGTCCAATTGTTAGACACAATCATGATTCAGTTGCTAAAATCTGAAAGCAGCTCACTAAAAATATGCATTAGAAAACACCAATCCCAAGCAGGTAATGTCCAATCAACCCTTCTTGCATACATCAATAGGGCACCTACACTGCTAACATATAGTGCTGGTTTGAAAAAATCATCTTTTTTAAATTCACTGAAATGACAGGGGAATTAATGCAGCACAATACCATTCCCTCTTATATAGATGAAAACAAGGAGAAACAAGCACATACGTCAAGATCACGCAGACAAGCCAAACCAAGCTGAAGCAAGCTATAGGTAAAATAACCAAGCACTTGAACCAACAATAGAACACTTGAGGGAACAAATGAAGTCTTAGCTTTTAAAGTGCTTGTTTATCAAGGGTTTTGGCTTGTTTACTTTTTTGTTTGAGCTGTGCACTTTGAATGTTTATAGCTTGGTTCTAGCTTGATTTTAGAATTGTCTTGGAAATAAGTTTTATTGTTAGGTTGCTGTTAATTCCCCTTTCCCCCACTATCAGTGCTGAAAAAGCTGCAGGCTTTCAAATGGTGTTAATATGTGAAGATCAATTTAAAAGCATGAAAAATTAGTTTGTACCATAGGCTTTTATGGGTATCTGTTTAAAATGACAAATTTAAAATAAACCACAAAAAACTTTCAAGCTTCAACCCCCCCCCCCCCCCCAGCACTAACTGACTATCTATCAGCATCTTAGCACTAAGTAATGAGTAAATCGAATGTGTAAGAATGGTGCGTATGGTTTACACAGAAATGAAGCAGTATTTTCTTGGCTACTCGGAGTGCTATCTCACATGTCCTGTAATCAGCCAATCAGAGACTGTAAATAGGCGGTAGTGCCCAGGGTTAAAAAGATAAGGAAACAATTAATACCGCAAATATAAAACACTTTAAAAAGACCACAATTGAAAATTGAAAAAGTTAGGGCTTCAGTATTAACGGTTTTAAACGGTTAACCGGTCGGAAGGCCGTGTAAACGTGTAGAATGTCGCTTAACGTGTAAACGGGGACCCTTTTACATCTCCCGACTAGCCGAGACTGGAGTGCAGAGTCACATCATCCATGGCGCCACAATTAATTTTTATTTTGCATAACTGACTAAATGTGTATTTTACGAGCATTATCGGCCATTTAAACACATAGATCTGAAGGTTGAATCGCAATTAGTGTCCAGAACATACCTGTTTATGCAAACATGCATATGGTTTTATATCAATCCTGTGCATCGTGAAAATCTCAGCCGTCGGCTCCTAGTTTATAGCCCCCACGATTGCTCCTGGCGACGACCGACACAGAAGTGGCCCTTGTGTCGCTTACTTTTTTTTTTTTCGTGCCCCTGATGGGCAATGACCCCATCCCCCGCAGCGCAAAGGAGGGTCCAAAATCCCGCGATAGGACAGCAGACCCCGGGTGGTTGTTGCACTTCATGTATTTTCCTATGACCAAAATGTAAATCAGAAATATTACGCTTTTGGAAACTTTGTACCATCGTTATATGTTATACGCTTCTACTATCAATACTTTCAAAATGGGACATTCAGTATTCAATACACAGTGGGCCAGAAAGAAACAAAACAAATTAATGAGCAAATATATACATGTCAAACATTTTGCGTGGTAAAACAGATGAAGCCTGGTGCGCCACTGGATGGGTCGATATTTTTTTTCTGTCGGCCGTGAGGTCCCGGACTGAAGTGAGGATATCACCGGGATTTTGGGAGGTTTCAGACAAGTCAATATTTTATAGTAAGAAAGCTGATCAATAAAATGTGAAGTTGTTAACCCGTATACATGTGCGTATGTAACAAAATAGCACGCAAATAATGTACTGTCCTATGAATACGGTCGGTGATTTCCCGCGGGGATTTCCCATTTTATTGAGCTCAATTTTGGGGGCTGCGGGAGGTCTGTCTTCCGTTTAAACGGTTAACCGGTTGTCGGACTTTCCGTTTAAATGGTAAGGCAATTAACCGGAAACTGACAGCCCTAAAACAGATGAACTTTGGCAATCATCTAAAAAAGCATCTAAAATCAAGATTAATACCCATTTGCATCAATGGGTAAAAAAATATGGCTATATTGGTCTTTTATACTGAATTACACTCTTCCAATTCTGATGACTTTTTGTAAACAGGCCATTATAAAAAATCCCTTTTCCTTGGTGTGCCTGTTGGACTAAATCGGCACACAGTGGAGCTGCGGAGTGCCAGCCTCTCGTCTAGACAGCGCTTCACAACTCCCTAAGTTAAATCAGACATTCAACCCTAAGGCGTACAATGCCAGGAATGCCATGTATAGTCCCTATAACCAAAGCAATGTGACATGTTCCAAAGTGGATTGAGGAAATAGGGGTCTATAGCCTTAAGTACTCTAAAACAAATTTATTTTTGCAGTGGGTTTATTGTGTGAATTTTGACAATTTGGACTGGAAAAGTGAAAATAAAGTCAGGGATTGAAAAATGCATCTACTTTTATGCGAGATTCTACTTCTTAGCAATTCTGTATAGATAGCAACTTCACATTTTTTTTTTACGCAAAATGAAAAATTAAAAAAATATATAAGCACAAAAAATGGTCTATAGGGCCTACAGAAGTAATTTAAATGGCAGTAACCAGACAATGGTCAAATGTTTATTTGGAATGCAACCTTCAGATCATGCATAATACAATTTTATCTTTATAGAAGGTTTTTTAAAAGAAGTTAATCATATCATCAGTTAGACGTTTGTAAGTAAGACATTTTAAGACAGTCAAAACTAGTCTCAGGTCAAACTATTCCCGATGACGCCTCATCAATTCTGTGCACAATTTTTATCAAATCAGAGGCAAACTTTAAAATTGACCCCGGATACAACTGAATTGACCCTTTTTATTGATTTGTGATGTTTTAGGCCTATAACTCCCAAAAATGCGCTGTTGAAATCATTTGGTGTAGGACAAATAATGTGGTATACTTTTCAATATGATGGATCATTTTAAAAAAACTTTGACCCCTGTGTAGCTTGTTAGACCCAAGCGCCCCGCCTCCTTTAGGCACCATTAAAGGACTTTAAAAATTAATCATGTTTCAGGGGTACATGTCAGGCTGTTTACAGCTCTAATCGCTCAAAAACATTCGTACTCGAGAGATAAGGGGCGAACAGGGGCCACTTGTCAGTGGGGGAAAATTCCCGATTTTGAGTCAGATCTTCCCAGTTGGAGGTAACTTTCAGGCAAATTTTCCCTGGTTTTGAGGTGAACATTTCCAGTGTCAGGCCAAGGGCCGATTTAGCATGATTTTTCCAAGCTTTTCTTCCCAGTCAAGCTCCTGGGTGGCATCCTGCCCCCCTGCAACCCCACCAGGCGTACTGTGGCCGAGATTTGTTACAAAAGTCTGCCTAGCTCCGAAACTAGAAGGTCTACATAGCATCACGGTCAATTTGAACTTCTGGACACCGAGATTAGGACCATCAACATCAATCAGATTGCAAGCTTATCAAAATACCGCAGTTAATTGCAGGGTTGAGATCTCATTAGCATTCATCAAAGCTTTCCTGATTTTAATTTCATGATTCCAGGTGTACTTCCTAGAATTCAATTAATTTATTTGTGCTGAAGTCATGCATGATGTATACATTTGGTTGTACTCGCTGTCCTAACAGTTGATTTCCGTGCTAATAAAATGGTAATGCTCTTCAATGCATCTCTATAGTACATTCATATAAAAAAAGGTGTCAAACACATTGTCCTGGTCGAATTTTTCACCAGGTTTTTTTTTTTTTTTGATTTCTACACTACTGAATGCATTTAGAGAATGTTTTTATGGCTATTTTTTACTCTTAAAATGCTGCTCACATTATTTTTACTGTATGATAGAAGGTAATTTCAAATAGCGAGGTACCTTTAATGTATCACAATACCCATCAGTGTTTTAATGAACATCGAAGAGAGCCGTGTTCCTCATATTTCCCTTATTATGTCCCATGACTTGCGTTACAATGCGCCTACACAAATAACAAGAAATTTTTAGTCAATGACAATGAAATCGTGCGACTGCAATCACATAACTGTTCTTTTATTTTGTGACATTTTTTGATAACATTTGGTAGTGTTAATATTACATGAATTCTTCATAATTACAACAGAAGTTTCAGACTTGGATTCTACCTAATTAATGAAATATTAATAGCAAATTTGATCTATGTGCATTTAATTCAAATTTATTTTTTTCACACATACAGCGCTATCTGACATAGATCACTAGGTGAACACTAAAAAAAAAATAATCCCTTACACTCTACTTTAAACACCGCAATACGTTACATACTAGAGCTGGGAGTTACCGTTAATTTCCTATAAATAAATGCCGTTTACACATGGGTATTTATCGTTCATTTAAACGCGTAAACAGTCATAACCTGCAGAATTGGCGCTTCACGGAAATACAATTCTCTCATAGCGCATAAATAGTCCGTAAACATGTTCCCTCTTTGCAATCGATCATATTATCATCTTGAACGATAAATGTTTTTGATATAAACTTTAACGTTATGTTTTAATCCAAAATAAAGCATGAATTATCCCAACGACCCCCAACAACGAAATCACTATGGGTTCACCATCCATATTTTGTTACCAAGTTGGTCCCTTCAGCTGATAGTACCCGGTAGCTTATCTTTCCATAGAATAATACAGTAACAAGGTCTATTTATAACACGATTACACTCGCATGTACAAGAACTTGGTAAACTGGGATTCCCCTGTTTTCAGAAAGTCGGAAAACCATTTCTAGGAGCAGCCATTGAACTTTTACTTTACTTTTCACTGA
>JAMKCH010046141.1:0-56324 GCA_023653785.1 Ophioderma brevispina | reverse complement strand
TTAGTTAGAAAAAGCTGTTTTCAAGAAAAAGTCTTTCAATATTAGTTCTAACCATTTTGGCCAACATATGCCAGTCCGATCTCGAATGCTGTGTTATATGTTATTTATTTAGATAAGAGAATAAGACGAAAAGAAAAAGAAATGCATCACACACCAAAATACATTTTAACATGACAACATTGCAACAATGTTCTGCAGAATTTTGACAAGCATAAAATTATGAAAGGTCAACTTATAACATATCACAAATTATGCTTGAAATGTGTGAATGGGCAATGTTTAAGAAAAGCTAGGTAACGTATAAAAGGTCTGAAATTCGGAAATAATAATGTGCAACATGTCATTTCGTGTTTTTTTATTTATATTGTAATATGGTGCCCTCTGTTTATACATGCATTAGATAAAATGGGGAGTAGACGAAATGGCATTAGACGAAATGGCATTAGTCGAAATGGCTTTAGACAATCTGGTCATTAGACCAAGTGGTCAGTAGACGAAATGACATTAGACGAAATGGTTTTAGACAATCTGGTCATTAGACCAAATGGGCAGTAGACGAAATGGCATTAGACGAAATGGTTTTAGACAATCTGATGGTTATACCAAATGGGTAGTAGACGAAATGGCAGTAGACGAAATGGTTGTAGACAACGTAGTGATTATACCAACTGGGCATTATACGAAATGGTATTAGCCGATGTGGTGATTAGACTAAATGGTAATTAGTCTAAATGGTTAATAGACAAAATGGAATTAGTGTATGTGGGCAGTAGACTATGTGATTTTAGACAAAATGGAATTAGACTATCTGGATATTAGACGAAATGATATTAGACGAAGTGGTAATTCCCCTGTGAATTGAATGTAAAACACGAACGATCGAAACTAGCAAAACGGTATAATGGAACAATGTAATGGATGGGAAATGTTTTGAAGAAGTGTGGTTTTGCTTTGTGCATTTCAGCAATGTCAGTAGCATTAAAGACGATGTCAGAACTAAACCACTGACATTTTCGCTAATATGGACTTTAATCTATTGCAGCACAAATTGTACTATGTCTATGAAATTATTATGAGTAAAATGGGAATGAAATGTAATTGGATAATTTGACTCAGGTGCAAGCTTTCTGTGCTTTTGGTATAGCGCTATACACGTGACCCAACCAAGGTTAATTATATTAAGCAGTGGCGCGCTTTTCGATATGGTCTAATGATGTTGTAAAGAAGTTCGTTTGTGCCTAGGTGGGACACGTACCAACGTCTTCAAGCGTTGGCTCCGCCTCCCAGACCAAACAGCGGGGAGTCCAGAGTATCAAGGCGATCCATTTTGGAAAAACAAAACAGTAAAAGAAGAACAGGGACCAGAGTGGCTAGCTATGGGTCTAAAGGTCCCAGGAAATGCAAATAGAATTGATGTGGTTTGTGTCAAGTCTACAAGGAGGGGCGAGAAAGCATTCAATATTTGGGTTGGTGATGACAGCATTAGTGATTTTTTTTTTATTTTTCAGAGAGTAATAGAAAATTCCAGGTGACTGGTGTGAATCTATTCATGGCACTGTCTGAAAATCAATAGTTTCACTAATGATGTCACTGGTAGTGTATTCTTTTTTGTGGCCCTGTTTATTGGAATGGAATGCCCCGTAAAGATTTGGACTAGGTTGATCATCTCATTTCCTGGGACCTTTAACATTCATGCCAAGAGGGAATGAAGTTTGTAATTTCTCAATCCATTTGGACTCTAGGGCCAGCCTGTTGAAGCGATTGCTTCTCAGAGATTTTGGCCCGAAATTATGCTCCAGGACCAGCTGCTCCAGGACCATATGCTCCTGGAGCATATGGTCCTGGAGCAGCTGGTCCTGGAGCATAATTTCGGGCCAAAATCTCTAAGAAGCGAAGCGATTATTGTTGCTTAGGCGATCGATCGCCAGAATAGAAATATCATCCGGTGTGTGGTTCAGTTGAGTGGAGTGTCTAGCCACCGGTGTATATCTCCTATCTGCATGGTGTTCCAAGAGTCTAGTTATAAGGGCCCGCTTAGTCTCTCCTACATACTGTTGGTCACATTTTCTCTAATTGATGAGATAAACTACAATGGTGGATTGATAGTTGAGAGACTGATGATGAATGCGAAACTTGTGATATTACTGGAAAATTATTGGTTGGTGGTGGTATGTTGAACCAGAGCTGTGTTTATGCTTGCAACCAGCACATTTGTAGCAGGGGCTGAAGCCATTCTGTTGATTTACAAGATTGGGTGTGATGATTGACAGACCTGACCACAATGTCCTCGATGTTCCTTGGACGACGGAAGGCTACCATAGGAGATTTTGGTAGGGCCTCGCTTTACGACGTTGAGAAGAATGAAGAATGGGGAGATACTTGTTGATAATAGAAGCCACTGTAAAATGGGATGGGTCGTATGTCAAAACAAACGGAATCCGTTTTCACGAGGAGCAAGAGCTTCTGAACTGGGGATATCAATGGCTTTCTTAATTTGCTTCTTAAAGGTCCATGGCCCGATCGCTAATAGCCTCGTCCCCAGTACCCCAGATTTTACCGGAAGTGGTCGACATTTTGGTATCAGAAGAAAGCTACTATTTTTCGTATTTACCCTGTGAAATCTCAGAGCCAAAGGATGTTTGGTTTGGAAGTTATGAGCACAAATATGTCCCATTTTGGTCGACCGATATTAAGTTTACACAGGGGCTTACCAAATCACATTTTTAGCTTTCGCATCAAAACGGATTGAAATATCGGTGCGAAACTTTACAGATGGGGGTTTTGGAGTGAAGGCCAATATATCAAGATGAAAACTTTATATCCTTAAATCGGGTCATCCTCCTTTAATCACTTTGTCCCTAGATACTGTTTCAGATGTTCAATTCTGGTAGTGAATACCTCATCCGAAGAACAGATGCGGCGTAATCTGAATGCAAGACTGTAGTGGAAGCTTTGTTTAGTGTTTCGGATGGCAAGATGACCAAAGGAGATACTGGTGCGTGTCAGTTGGTTTGGAGTAGAGATCTGTTTCGAGAAGGTCATCAAGAGGACTGACAGTTACATCCAAAATGAGCTGGAGTTCAAAGATTGTTCAGATGTGAACTTGATGTTGGGATGGTGAGAGTTGCAATGTGTTATAAACTTTTGAATGCATCCATATTAGGAAGACATCATCGATATAATGATGGTTTCAGACAAGAACTGCTTCTCCAGCCTTCCCATGAAAAAACATGCCCCCGAGGGAGCCATACGGGTACCGATAGCTGTACCAAGAACTTGAATTAATGTTGACCGGCAAATTCAAAATTATTCTGGGAGAAAGTCAGTTCCATGAATTTGCTGAGGACTTCAACTTTTGTACTAGAATGCTTTTGTATAAGAAAGTGCTGAGCTGCATTAATGAAGGCATCAATAGGTATGTTGGTATAGAGGGCAGTAACGTCCATGGTGCAGAGAATAGTGTTGTCTGGAAGAGGACGATGTTGCCTGTTGATCTCAACCAACTTTCTTAGGAAGTAGTTGTCATCCTCTATGTAAGAAGGCAGGTTCTTGACAAATGGCTGCAGGTACTGGTCAACGAATAGTGAAATTTTCTCAGTGGCTGTACCGCACCCGCTGATGATGGGTCTTCGTACTGGAAACGACCTGGCAGGATAAGCAGGGAGAAGCGCCCTTAATAGTTCCAACTAGGCTGATGAATTCCATTTTTGCGATATTGCTTGTACATAAAACTCGGTTTTCATGAGGTATTCATGATTTCCTCTAAAATTGCCATAACACGCTAAAATCTGAAAAAAACCACCCCTCCAAATTGGAAGGAGGTTTGAGTTCTAAGTAGCACACCCACAACTATAAATAATTCATACTACAAAATATCACTTGTGATTTATATTCATGATATTATGCATCCGGTCTTCCATTGATGATCAAAGTTACTCTACACTATTAGCTAATGAAATCTCATTCCCATGGTGCAGTTCAATAGCTTTCATTCACCATTATATTGAGCAAATACAACCCCTCTATTTTAGTATGATGTATGATACCCAGAACATGCATGGTCAGCTGTTGTTAACATGTGCTCATCCAAGGCTACTGAACTGAGCCTAGCCTTTGGTAGATTAATATTCCTTACATCTTAGTGATAACAGAAGTGGTCATTTAGCTATGGTTCAATGAAAATCTGTTGGACTATTCTTAAACAGCTGTGAAAATGTAAGCAATTTCATTGGCTGATGCCCGGGATCAATTCGACAATTGAACCCAGGTAGTACGCGCTGCGTATTGACTTTATTTTTTAGGTTGAAGCGCTCGCGTCATGCCGGCCTGCCAATGTTGCGTCTCGTTGCGTATGATCGTTGCGTTCAACGGCTTGTTCGATTGTTGTCACTGGGTGGTGGCCTCGTTCTTCCACTTAAAATAATAGTATCGCCTTGGTTTAAATTCGTCGTAAAGAGAGTACCGGTGTGAAAGGAGATATAGTCCGGCAGGATTCATAGTCCGGGCTCCATAGACGACAAAGGAATAAAGCGTGAAACTAATGTTGCGTGCAGAGTCAAATGAATCGATTGCCCTATTGTTCACCATTGTTCCCAGACTGTGAGCCCGGAGGACAATATCTCCTGCCACACCTGTTCCCAAAATCATACCTTTATTCTCTAATTACATAATACTAATTCTTGTGCAAAATTTTGTTCATGAATAACAGTACAATGAGTTCTGGTATATAGTGTACTTTGTTCTGGTATATTGTTCATACTCTTTTCTATTTTATGCACCCTCGATGGAGAAACAGTTTAAAATGACCCCCCAGAACGAGAAAGCCACTTACAGGATAGATAGATATTATAAATACACATCAGCATAATAAGTCTCTTTCCCGTTCTGGGGGGGGGGGGGGGGGGTTGTAAAATAAAAATTTGATTTATCACAATAAAGCAAAATTTATACCATTTTGTATTTTCTCAGATAGTTGAAATTCATCTTGGTCTTTCCCATAGACTTACACACTTAAGAGCACGATCATGACAAAATTGATGCTATCAGCATTTATAGGGTTATTTGATTTAAGTATTATTTAATTATTAATTAATTGCCTCCCAAGGTTATATATTTAATCAAATAAATTCCAATATTTAATTACTTTAATTTTTTAATTAGAAAAAAAATCTTTATTTTTTCACTTCCGTAATAGTGCCCGGGGGGGGGGGGGGGGGGGGGGTCCTAGGGACCCAACCTAGTTTTTCTAATGAAGCCGTGTGTGGATTGAATTTTTTTGCGTTATAGGAGAAGCGTATTCATAGACCAGACAAATAGCAAAACAATAGCAGAACAATTTTATTGCGTAACCGAGAAATCGCAAAAAAAAAATTAGATAAATAAAATGTTGGGTACTATGCCCCCTTGGGCACTTAAGTGTTAGGGAAGGTTCACTGCTGTAATTATTTTGAATTTTATTTGATGGAAAATTATATTCCAAATGTAATAATATCCGGGAATTATATATTACTTTTTAGTGTGCCTAAAATAATTTAATAAAATGGTTTAATAATAAAGCATTAAAATAGTTGCGAAGTGTTATATTTGGGAATGGGTAAATGGTGACTTACTTCACTTAAAGCCTCCCTCCCGAGGTAGCCGAAGTGGGTCCCGGAGATGGCTTCCCACCGATCAGTTGTCGCCATAACTTCCTGTCCTGTGCCAGGTGTCCTGCTGCTGTCACTGAGGGGATGTCCAGGTCTTTACAGCTCTGTTTGATGTCTTCAAGCCATTTCTTATGAGATCTCCCTCTGGGTCTGGTTCCTTTGATGTTCCTTCCAGTAGCATTTTTGGGTATCTTCCGCTGCCGCTGCCCATTCTTTTCACATGACCAAAATATTTAATCATGATTGAAGCTGGTAAGTCTTGATGATATTGAAGTATATCTCTGATTTCTGTGTTCCTTAGCCTGTCCTTTCGTGTCACACCCAAAATCTTTCTCAAACATGCCATTTCGAACACTCTCAGTCTTTGTTCGTCAGACTTTTTCAATGTCCATGTCTCTGCACCATATGTGACTATGGATAGTATCAGTACTCTGTATAATTCGATCTTTGTTGTCTTTTTGATGTCTTTGGACTTCCAGATTGCGTTTAGTTTCTGCATTGCACCCATAGCTAAACCAACTCGGCGTTTGATGTCGCTCTCACTGGTGGGTGTTCAGATATGACTCCTCCCATGTAAATGAAGTTTTCTACTTGCTCTAAAGCTTTACCATCTATCTTAATTACACAATTGATCCTTTCCTTGCTGATTACTTGAACCTCAGTTTTGCTGATGTTGATTGTCAGACCAAATTTTTTGCTGAGTGTATCCACTTTTGAAACTAGAAATTGAAGATCTTTCTCAGATTCAACTAGGAGGACGATATCATCCGCAAAACGGAGGTTGTTAATAATTTGTCCATTGACTTCAACACCTATCTCCTCATCTTGAATTGCCAGCCTCAGTACTAACTCGAGCAAGATGTTAAATAGCTGCGGGGACAGTATACATCCTTGTCGAACTCCGGTTTTGGTGGTGAACCAAGAAGTGATCTCTCCATTCACTCTGACAGCACTTTCAGACATACCATATAGAGTCTTCAAAAGTTCAATGATCTTAGATGGAATCCCATGTGGAGCATAGCTTGCCAAAGGCCTTCTTGCCAGACTGTGTCAAAAGCCTTCTGGTAATCAATGCAGCAGCAGTAAAGTGGTTTACGCTTTTCGTTGTATTTTTCTGCAAGTTGTCTCAGGTGAAAAGTTGATCTACGGTGCTCCGTCTAGATCTAAATCCGGCCTGTGATTCTGATAAGATCTCTTCGGTGTGGGTCTGCATCCTTCTGTGTAATATGCTGCAGAAGACTTTCCCTGCCAGGCTGAGAAGGCTGATTCCTCTATAATTGGCGCAATCCAATTTGTCCTTCTTCGTATAAATTGGGACAATCACCGCACGCCCCCAGTCTTCAGGTATTTCTCCAGTGACCCATATTTTGTTACACAGTTTGTGGATGATTTTGACACCAGCTTCATCAGTTGCTTTCAGCTCCTCAGCTGAAATACCATCAAAGCCAGGGGATTTGCCTGACTTGAGATTTCTGATGGCCACACGGACTTCGTCAAGAAGGACACTTGGTTCTTCTTCCTCTTGTTCTGGGATGGTTGGAATCGACGGCAGAATGGATTTATCTTCTGGGCTATCCTTGTTGAACAACTCTTCGAAACTTTCTTTCCATCTGTCCTTTACTTCTTTATCTTCAGTGAGCACATTTCCATTTTTGTCTTTGACACTTGACATAGCGGTTGATCTATTTCCAGAGATTGATTTGATAGTTGAATGGTGAGAATGGATAAATGGTGAGTTACATGATAGGTGAGTTAATGGACAAGGGCAAAAGGGGAGTTAATGAGTTGAGTTGAGTTAAATCTTTATTAATGTCACACATAAAAAAGTGACCAGCCAATTCTGGCTTACGAGTGACAATACATTTGTTTAAAAATACATAGAAATACATGTACATATTAAAAAAAGTTTACACATAGACATCAAACAATATCAAAACTATTCAAGTAAATAAAAAGATAATATTTAACATTTTTTAAAATTTCATGTGGATTTCGTCATAAGTAAACGACGACAGGCAAGAATATTATTGGCAAATTTAGCAACCTGGCGACCACAGTCACCATTGCTTAAAGACATTTAAAAAAATGAATTTATCATGATCGGTAAGACTTTGAAATGTTGGATTTTGCAATTAATTTTTGACTATACAGCTGAGCTCTACCTTCATTGTATTGTGGACACAATATAAAACAATGAAACTCATCCTCATACCATTATCACAAATTTTGCACGTTCTCTCATTAAGAGGAGTATTATTATATCTACCTATTTCGATACCAATTGGAGCACATCCAAATCTGAATAAAGCTAGTGCACGACGATGGGATCTCTTCATATCCGGTCTTCATATTAATACTCACATAATCTTCAACTGAGATTGATGATTTAAAGGTTCGATATTTTCGTTATTTGTTTACCACTGGTTTAACTGTTGTTGTATCCTACCTAGGCAATCTTTCAACGGTTTTCAACAAAAACCTTGCATTCCACGTTTATTTTGTCCCCAATAGTGCGGTGCCCACTTGTTCACCCAGTCAATGAACAATGGCTACAATCAGTTTTATTAAAGAACCCTTGTGTTTCAAACACCAGTCTTCTCTACTATTTGCAAGATTTTTAGACTTCAAAAACTCAGCTTTGGAATCCTGTTATTATCCTCTTTGTGATGCTACTCCCAGCCTGAGCCACACACTGCATCTGTCTAACAAAGGTTTACCCAAGCAAAGATTGCGCCAAAATTGCATTATTTGGAGTAGATTTTACCAACACCTAAGAAAAATCTGCCCTATAAAACAGAGTTTTTAAGAAATTCCTCACAGTCCCCACACACCACTACCATATTCTAAAATAGGTGACACAATGATCAAAAGTTTAGGAGTAATTACCAAATTTGTAGCACCCACACATTTAAAAATTTACTTATAAGAACCCCCCAATGCAACTGGTGCAGATGCAGCCCAGGCTATTATTTGAGAGTCCTAAAAAAGCGAGAAATTCATTGAATCATAACCAAGATTATTTATCGCCAGAACTTACCAAATCATAGTGCCATATTTTTAATAATGAAAAAGTATTTTTAACCATGGGGGTTTTGGACGAAAGTGTACAACTTGGTTTTACTTTCCCATTTATGCATGCGCATTTCTTTAGCCCAAGAGAAAACAACATCACTACATCATTTGCAAATCCCTCTTCACTCTCTGACAATCATTACAATATCATCCCGTTCATTAAACATATCACTTTTAAATCAAACGGATGAAGCCACAGTAAGAAGGGCTCTAATTTCATCAACAAGATATGTTAATTATAATGTTAAATAACAAAAATGCAGCCCGGTTCATGCCATTATTGACAAACCATTATTTTTGTTTTTAACCATTAATTTCACATCAGCTACAAACTCTTAATTGTAAGTTATAAAATTGACCATGGATACCAAGAGATCTCAGTTTGAACCAGAAACATTCACGATTTACTCTATCAAAATCCTTGCAGCATCGATAAAACCTGCTACGTAGCTTTTTTTTACACACATTTTCTATTCTGAACGATAGATGAAAAAGACTACAAATGGTCCAGGCAACTCTATCTTTTCTGAACCATTTTGTTCATCATGACATTATATTATTGCTTTCACAAGCCACTTGATCAAACGGTTTCTTATGACATCACAATATATATTGCAAACCACCGATATTAAGGTAATACCACGATAACTCATGGGGTCCCTGGGGTCATTATTTCCAGCTTTAGGAATTGGATTTATAAGACCATACTTCCACTGAGATATACACATACCAGTTTTAAAACATTTATTGAAAATAACATGCACAATTTTAGCAGCACAATTATTTTTCAAAGTTCTGCAATAATACCATCCACACCTGCTGCCTTTATCATTTTAGCACGTTTCACTGCATCCCAAACTTCATCAAAATCAATTTCAAAATTAAGAATATCCCAATATGGTCATTTACCGTAGGCGATGACTCAAGAGATACCGATTTAGTCTTTATATTTTTCAAAAACGTATCGTCAAATTCATTACCATCGACATCATAAAGTGTGGCAAAATCATGCTCCCATTTTTCCAAAACAATTTCCTGGTCATCAGTTATTTCACCATTATCATTAATAACCTCTAGTGGTATATTATGTTTCTTCAAACTAACCACACCAATACGACCAATTTCCTTCCAAAATACAGTGGTGTCCTTATTTAATAAGTCATCGAGTTCATTAGCTTTACAAGCCTGGAAGTTGCGTTTAGATTTACGAACGGCTTTATCAAAACTTTTATGGGCAGTTTTATAAGCAATAAAAAAATCATTCTTCCTAGAATGCTGTTTACATTTCAACCATTGCTTTTCTTTAATACACACATCCTCCCAGATAACCTGCAATTTATCATTCCAGCACGGTTTTGGTGTATGTCTCCCTTTCTTACATTTTTGCCCTTCTTTTTCCTACTAAAATTCTTTTCAACTGATGACCTAACAAGATCATAGAATTTATCAAGCATATCATCCAAACCAGTACAGGATTCAACAGAATTTAGCTCTGCAATCATTTTATCCGCAGCTGTCAGTGTATCTGTATCTGACATAAAAGATGGTGGAACATCAATTATTTTATATATTTTATTCAAACTTGACATGTCATCAGTGAGAATTTCAGTTTGAATAGTACAAGTATCAGGGCTTGGAGAAACCCATAATTTCCAAGATAACAAGGAATGGTCAGGCAACGGACCTTCAAAAGGTGTATTTAAGTGTGACGCAATTCTTTCACCAACTTTGACTTCAACATTTGAATAGGCATTTCAAACTATCATATGGCACAATACAATAGTCAACAACAGATTTACCCTTTGTTTGACACACATGTAATAATTCGTCAGACAGCAGGTCACGCTGGCAGCTTTATTTATTTTTTTTTCAATGAAAAACAAGGTGCAGCGCTGACCTCTGTAGTTGGTAGAAAACGTTTGAAACAGCTTCGTTTTGGGGCTCGTAAATGCGGTTGTTTTTCCATTTTACAAATATTGTCAGAAATGTTGCTAAAAGTCTACTTCATACCTCAGATGGTGTAATTATAATTCAATGATATTTTGGGGTGTTGAACAAGTATTAAAAGTAAAAAATCGTTTAAATAATGCGTGGTCTGACAAATTCAGGAGCCCCACAATCATTTAAAGTTGACCAAATCATAAAGGACATCTTATCTGTAAAACAGTCTGTGGCACGTGACGCTCTACTGTTTTTGAACGCCAAGAACCACGGGTTATTCATAGATTGCATTTTGACATGAATTCGCCCTAGACTTTTACAGGCTAAAAACATCACTGATTTGCACTACAGACCTGTGTGGGGATCAAACAAACAAGAGAAGGACGCTTGCCTGTTGTGTTTTGTGCAATCCATGCCTTTCTGCTGACCTCGTAATTTCTACGGTTATTAATTGTGTCACTGTGACCTCAGGACTGACGAATTGTTATAGCATCTTCAAATCTACCTTTTCAACCCACAGCACCGACAACATCCCGCTGAGCTATTGTTATGATTCTCATTGTTCAAATAGAGTCTCTTCAACAGACTTTAGTAGGCGTCTGTGGAAATTTGATATTCGGGTTTAATTATAGGTTTTAAAACAAAATATGTGACCGGTTATAAAGTTTTTTCTGTTGAACGGTTTCGGCTGATATAAACGGGACCATTTAGACAAAACTTTCTACACGTCATCGTATTTTTCTTGGGAAATGCGAAGTAAATGTCCGTGTTTTGAAATGCAGCAGTGCGTGACCCTGAGGTTGGTGCTAATTCCATGCACGCGGGAGTTTGCCTGGCTGCTGTACATCCAACTACACATATTTGCCTTATACAAAATCTATAAATGGTTGACATAAGAGTTACATGAAATCCGTGACATTCCGAGGTTCACTTCAGCCACCGCCTTCATGACATTCAGGTGTGGGCCGCAACTCGTGCATTAACAATCCGCCAAGATCTGCCATATGCCCAATTATTTGAATTTCTAGATACCATCCAAAGTGGCTTACAAACATTCTTCAATATAACCCCCCCACTCGAATTTTCGGAGGTAAATAACAACACCCAACTGTGACCATTTCTTTGTTATTCTTACTAATAAACTTTATCCACAAGATACCTTCAAATGAGTTAATCGACAATGGCAAATGGAGGGTTTACCCACCATAAGGGTAAAGGAGAGTTTATCTACAGGCAAAAAGGGAGTTAATCGACAAGGGCAAAAGGATAGTTAACCAACAATTGACAAAACCGAGGGTTAAGTTGACACGGGCAAAAGGAGATTTGCCGTATATTTTCATTTCCTCCTCTAAATATATATTATATATAATTCAATTTACTGCAAACCTTGACGTCGGACTAGTTTGGCTAATATCAATGTATTTTGTTTTAAATTTTAAGTCCACACACCATGAACTTATGGATTGATTCTCAAAAGAAGCTGGTGACCTTAGGAAATGACACAGAATAAGTTCGATTTTTATCTGTCTTTATAAAAGCTTTGGGGCCCGGGGGGGGGGGGCCTGGGCACTTGTCTTCAAAGTTGGATATGTTCGTGAACAAGAAAACGGCGTCAAAAGGTCTCTTTTTTCCAACAAACAATGTACGCGCGTACATTCGTGGATAGGGTCGTCAAAAACAGTACAATATGTGACATAAAAAATTGTACAAAATAACCAAATTAAAAAAACCAAAAAAGAAAAATTAAAAATATTGTAATTTGAAGTAAAGAAACAATGAGCAAAGCCAGAATAATAAGTGTAGTTATCAACACAATACATTGCTTACACTTGTTTAAGGTAGCAAACTGACAAAAAGAGCTGTTTAATGGTAAGCAAAACAGACAAAAATGCTTGTTTAGGGTATGTTTTTTAGTCGGTGGAATACTTGTTTATGTGCATTTCGGAATTCCCATGTTCACGCATTATAACCGCCTTTGAATACAACTGCCCCCCCCGGGCTTTGGGGGCTTTAAAACTGTCAATTTTATGTAATTTTCCTGTATTGTTCCAATACAACCCAAAAAGCGCCCAATTGCCCTTATGAAAATGCATGACTTCATTTCGAATATCACACAACCGATCACGTGATCACAGTGCAGATGACATGTAAACACTGACTGTCAGTTACTCCTTTGGTTACGGTTCGAGTCGTGATGTTACTGTTAACAATATAGTGTCGAACGCGGGTCGAACGCCGGCATTCTGTATTAACATTGTTATTTTGCAATGTAAGAAGATAATGAAGAGAAAGTTGTTGGTACTTTAGTGCGATGAGGATTAATATTGTGTAAAAACCACCTAGACCTTTCGACATACCAATACAAGGCCAAGGGTGTGACCCGCGGCCGAGTCATGGGCCTTAGCTGCGTGGACGGCACCATGCAAACATGCAAAAGTATAGGCCGAAGCGTGATTCAACATGTATTATTTCTGCACCCTTCATTATTCTTTCGTACACTTAATATGTGCAAATAATTTTTTAATGTTTAACTGAATGTTTGTAGATGTCTGCTTATCATATTAATTATAGTTTATATTGACCGTGCGGGGTCATGAACTAGTCAGTTGCCTGCGCATTCGTATTTCACTCTGCCTGCATGGACACGTTTTAGACCTAGCAAATCATAATACATCATCAAAACGGGGGAAAGTAAGAAGCAGGAAATGGCTACATGATATGTTGGAGGCTGTATCATAGATTGAACGGCAAATTGTACGATGGTAAAACGGACCGTAGAAGCGCTGGCATGAGGCTGATAAGATGAAGCCACCTCAGCATTGCCAGTGTGGGGATTTACCCATGATTAAATGGTCAGTGTTTGTTCTAATACTTTTCATTCAAGAAGATTTCTGCACATCCTTTAACAATGGCCAAGATTCGGTTAATAGATGATGTTGTTGAAAAAAGCTTTGGATTGTAATTTAACACAACCCCTAAGACTTGAGAAAAACGAGTTATGTCACGGTAAGACCGGTGTAAGACCACGCCACAAGATACGTTGAGCTAACGCACGGTGTATATAGCTGTTTTGCAAGCATCCAAACCGGGGGTGAATCATGACAGGCATAGGGTACACACATACACGAACACGCGTAAGCTGCCGTGTGGAGCACATTGCGTCATATTTTTGAAGGGGTGAGGTTAGAAAAAACCATTTCGCTTTGTTATAAGCTCTAACCTGAATACAAAATACCGTTGCGTATGTATGTACAGAGACAATATCCCTGAGTGCAAAAAAGTCCGAGAGAACTACGCATATTTAAATGTTCAAAATGAGACGAAAGGTTTGAAACTTACTAAGTCTGCTTATATTTGGTCAAATGAATTGATCCCGGAAAAATTTACAGGATGCCGTGACATGCATGAATATTTTTTGACAAGTAACTCATTGCCTCCTTCCTCTATCCATTCGTCATTCCTATCCCCCTACCTCAATCAGCGAGAAGCGATTCAGGTCACAGTCTCACCAAACATACATCAAAAACAAGCCAATGGCGTTCTCAACGAAATTATGGTTCCAATTCATGAGAATAGGTGTAGCGGCACTTTTTTGATTCGCACATG
Organism: Ophioderma brevispina; assembly: GCA_023653785.1. NCBI lineage: Eukaryota > Metazoa > Echinodermata > Ophiuroidea > Amphilepidida > Ophiodermatidae > Ophioderma > Ophioderma brevispina. Next base: position 42,060 of record JAMKCH010046141.1, on the reverse strand, counting down.
CTGTGTATTTCACGATTGCTCGATTAATACAAGTCATATACAGATCTAATCTCGCAACAATAACATGAATATGTACTTATTAAGGATTTAATACCGATCCAATTAATTTAAATACCCCTCTCAATAAAACTTATGTTGGGATTATCTTTTTCAACAACTGTTCAAAATGCTTGGCCACTACGGCTGTGTATAGCATCACCGCCCCGCGTATCCCGTACGTATCACCTCTTCGTCGTTGTCCCTCGCCGTGGTATTTCCCTCACCGGGAAATAACCTTGGCTAGCTCTTCGCTATCCGGTGTAGGCTACTTCCGGCGACGATGATATCCAATTCTGAAATTCTCATTTGCATAATTTGGGACTCGGGCTTGTACTTTCACTTATTTTGGTTGAGATGAAAGTCTACGAAACTATTTTCCGAACCAGTTGTGCGTGCGATTAGTACATTAATCCCCGACATTAAAGTTCAACGAGAGATTTCACATATCGGTTGTCCCTTAAAAAATCAAAGTACTGATTTTTACCCTGATGTAAAGCTTTCCATAAAAAATATCCCATCTGAAAGGATTAAGCTGAGACAGTTTCTTTGGTACAAAAATTTTGAAATTTTAATTTGTATAGGAGCAAATACGAATTCAGCCTATATTTTACAATCAAAATCACCCTTTTTCAAAATCTCAATTTGTAGCCAAACACAAAGTAGAATCTATTGAGTGTCTAATCATATGAAAATTACTATTATGACACAATATGTGGATGTTTCATCAAAATCTCTCGTTGACCTTTAAATTAAATCAATAAAGATTTTATGACCTGATACGTTAATGACCTCACAGGCCAAGCGGCCAATTTGAAGAATTTCATTTTGTTTTATAGGGGGGTCGGGAAAATATCTTTTCAGTGTAATTGTGACTTACCTGAACAGTTTGAAATAAAACTTATGTTTCTCGTTTGTATTTATAAAAAAGCTTTCTATTGATATATAATGCATATTTCATGGTATGTGGACTTTAAGGGATAAAGTCTATATGAATCAAAATTTTACAAAAAATCGGGCTACAATATGAGTACTTATTTCATGTTTTTTCGCTGGTGAAAGCCTTATTTCATTTCATTTATTTCGGTGCTACCTACCGTCGGACTAGCGGCCCTACCTTTTATTTTCAGACAGACACGTACACAACAACTTATTTAATGTTCGGACTAGCGGGATGGAACCCTATTCTTGTTCGGATTGGGCTTATATACTCAAATGGATAGATCTATTTCACGGCCTATATTAACCTGATCGTATCTCTTGTCATTTGCAAGAAACTTCTGTAAACAGAACTCCATAGTTATAAGGATAGAAATGATTTGAACTGTGGCCGGACCGGAAAAAAACAGATTTTGATGTGAAAATGGAGGAGAATAGCCACCAGATTTCCACTTTTTAATTTGTGGCAAAAACGATCATCCAATCACTGAAAATGGCTGTTTTTGACTTGCAGTAGGCCATAGTATATTATGGGAGATGTGCGTACACTTTCCTGTCGTTTGTGAACACATCTTCACCCTCGTCTACCGAAGGGGGAGGGGTGATTACACCCACTTCAGGTTTTTCCCCCGGCTTGCTAAAACCCATTTTTGGTGCCAAATTATTTAATTATTTTATTTTATATGGCAACCACCCCCTTGGGAGAAAAGTACCAACATGCCTAGCACAACACAGTATCACAGACACTTGATTTTGGTACCAATAGATAGCTATGGTCCTCCTCTTTCCATTGATACCAAATTAGTACCAACATGTCTAGCATTACGTCACAGTGACGTCATAAAGTTCGCATGTCAGCAAAACTGTCAATTTCTATAGACACACATAGGGGAAAATTCAATTGTTCGTCAAAGAGGTTAGGAATATCAGATTTTCATGCACTGTTAGAACAAAATTAATAAAGTTGTTTAAAAGAAACAACCACTGTTTACCCTGGTCATCGCTCAACCTTGTTTAAAAATTAAACAACTTGTTTAAAATTCAAGTAGCTTGTTTAAAAATTAAACAACTTGTTAAAAGTTCAAGCATCATTTTTAAACAAGTTGTTTAAATTGATTTTAAACAAGGTTGAACGATGACCAGGGTAAACAGCAGTTGTTTTAAGATGGCAAGTTGTTTAAAAATTGTTTAAAACTTATGCAACTTGTTTAAGACAACATGTTATAACAACAAACTGAACAATGTTGTTTAAAACTTAAACAACAGCACTTTAAACAACACTCTTTTTAAACAACAAAATTTAGAACAGTGTTCTAACAGTGTGCAGTTTTTGACTCTATTCGATGGGAAATGATTAGTTATATATAATGAGAGCATTTTAGTGCTATAATAAGGTGTTTGAGTCGCTAAAATTGCAAAATATACATTTTCCACCCTATATTCAGTATTTTCGGACTTTCCTCAGCATAGACGTCATAGTGACGGTATAATGTGGATGTTGGTACTTATTTTGGTACCAATGGAAAGAAGAAACTCTAAGCTATCCTTTGGTACCGAATTCACAGGAATCGGATGTTCAGTAACGAATATCAAGGGGGGGGGGGGGGGGGGGGGGCGGGTGGTAACCACCCCCACCTTTTGGGAGTTTTGTTACAAAAATGACTCAGGTAGACGAGGCCTAGGGTTAAAGGTTTTTATGTGTTACTGCTAGGGTTTTAAAACTTGCAAACATATCAGAGGCGTATCCAGGATGACATACCCCCGGGGGCGAACTGAGGATGAACAATTGCAAGATTGGGATGAGTTCTTTTCATTTTACTTTTTGTCACTAAAAATTCATGTGACAGCCAGTGCAAAAATTGTATTGCAAGAATTGCATTGTGGGAAGAACACTATACCTTCTCTTGTTTTGATGTGTATCGTCACAGACCAATACGCCCAAATTGAATACAATTTGTGGAATTTTTGCCCTTAGAAGCATTCACTTTGGGACAATTTCCGGAAATGGTAATAGCGAAGGGTCGAAAATTGCAGTTTTCTAGGTATAGAAAAGAAGTCGAAAGTATTTGTTGCACAGCCCTTCCAACCTGCAATCAACATGATCCCTCCCCCCTCCCTCCCTCGGAGAAAAAGAAGAAAAAAACCATGCCCTCCTCCCTCCCTCCCTCCCTCCCTCCCAATCCCTCCCGTCCCTCCCTCCCGTTCCCTCCCCTTCTCCCTCCCTCGCACTCCATCCCTCCCATCCCTCCCTCCCGTCCCTCCCCTTCCCCCCTCCCTCCCTCCAGGGATCGGTCCCTAAACCCTCCCCTCCGCTCCCTCCCTCCCTCCCGGGGCAACACTAACTACAGCACACTGCATCTGGCAGAGTTGAACCAAGATTCGTTTGTGTTGTAAGTAATAATCGTTGCTCCCAGTATTCACACACATCCGAAAAAATCCTTGAAAATCACTTTAATGAGAAATATATAGCTCTTCACCCACGAGAATATAATGAAGCGAACAGTTTTGAGGAGATACATTTAAGTTGCGTCACGTGGGAGTCAATCGGCGGCAAACTCTTTCTGGTTTCCAGTCCTGCATGTTCAAACTTTCAAGTGCATTGACCTCCGATGCGTTCAGCACGGCCACTTCGTTGTTTACCTGTTATCTCGACGAAAATTCTAAAGGAATTAATTTGGAATTGGATTTTTTCTTGGAGAATTTCAAGGTTGCCTTTAACTTCATTATTAAAAAAACACAAACTTTTAACGCGAATACAAATATACCATCGTCAACAGTAATTGAAACGATGAAAATACAAACAAAGCCCAAAATTAAAAAAAAAAGATAGCCATTTTTTTTATTTTTAAATCACACGTCTTAAATATATTATTAATTGCAGTAATACGAAAGTCAAATTCGCTAAGACAATACCAAAAATCATGTATTGTTTTTGGGTCGGGACATGCTAATAGGTGATTCATGTTAACCACCAGGTTAATGGCTAGACTGGGGAACGGAGGGGGAAAAAATAATAGATGAAGCAGTGGCCTAGGATTTTTGTTTCGGGGGGGGGGGGTGGAGCCATTAAAATTATGATAAAAGATTTCAAATAGTGGCACCGAACTGCGGCGAATATATATATATATATATTAAAAAAATTAAAAAAATTAAAAAAATTAAAAAAATTAAAAAAATTAAAAAAATTTGTGAAAATTAATATAAGCAGACAAACACCAAATATAGAACCTTATTAAACTCACTAATGACCGAAAATATTTGCATGGATGGCGGTTGACACGCCGCTTCCTCCAAAATATATCTAATGTGCAATGCGCCCAGCTGTTTTAAAGTCTCATTTATTATTACAAAATGAAAATAAAACATATCACAACGGCGCCAACTAAATTTTGAGTATTTCATCCCCTAACAACATCCTGTGTAAATTGGATGAAAGTTCATTGCGGGACAAATTTGATTTTTTCATAACGTCTTTCTATGGGAAATAGGCAATAGAGGGCGCTAGTAACATACAAATTAAGGACCTTCAATATTACTATACAGGGTGTCCCCAAAAAAATGCATCCTCGCAGTCTGTGCTATATTTTCAAAATTACTGAGAATTTATTCAATTTTATAACATATTCTGACTGACGACTTGTTTCGTACATCCTGTCCAATTTTGACACCTGTATGGTTCATCTAGTTTGAAAACAAAGGCTATTATTGAACCCGCTGTCAAATTACCGCCATTCCAAGTTTGCGTTAGATCGTTGAAACAGGTTCACTTTCATAGAAAAAGTGGAATAAAATGTCTTTTTAATACCTTCAAAAAATCTCCTAGTACTAACCTCTTTTTTAACATGTTGAAATGTTGCGAGATATCTGTACGGCCTATCCATTTTCTCACATACCGTTCAAAATTCATCTGATTTGCTTCACTGTTTCTTAGAACCAAGGCGATTATTAAATAGAGTCCAATTTAGCATTTACAAGTCCGACTGAGTGATACACAATCAAGGCATGCCAAGGATGCAGGTGCCTGTTTTTGTTTTTCTCGTGTCTCTTTCTTTATCCTTACTACTAAAGTTGTGGTTCCATTACCCAGTATAACCTTGTAAACTAAAAAAAAACATGTGCAGGACAACAGTGTCTTTGACAAAAAGGAAATGGTCTCTGTTCACATGACATGAGTTCTGACATTGTGGTTTTTGATGTAACTCCAGTTGGTGTTTCAGTGGTTTATTTGTGTTGTTTGTTGTGCCTATCAAATGATCCATATTATAACATATTATACATAAGGTCTTCACATCCATTCATTACCATTTCATTATTTGGTATTTAATCCCTCCCTGCAATTTTCAATATTAACGGATTTTTCGAACACAACTAAACGATAAAACATTTAAGTTTTGGGCCAAGTCGCTAAGTTACTGTTCTCATATGAGTTAGAGGACAATACGCACAGCATAAAAGACCGTGGAATAAAACAATAAGTACAATATTTTAGTATTAAAATAATTTTGAAATTAAGCCCCCACCATTTCCATTCATTTGGGTGTTTTAATTCCCTCCTCTGCAATTGTAATTATTCACGCAGAATTTGTCCATACCCACTGGAGATACAATTTGGCCAATTCGCTAAGTTACTATGCTAAATTGAGTAGAGCAAAATCTGTACAGACAATACAATACCGTGGATCTAATAAAACAATGACGACAAAATATTTTATTTATCTATTTCTTTTTTAAAACAGACATGATTAGTAACCAGGAGATTTTTGTAGTTGAAAGACTTTTAATTCCTTTTCCCAGTGAACCGGTTTGTTTTCAACGTCTAAGTCAAACTTGGAATGGGGTAATTTGACAGCGGGTTACATAATAGCCTTTGTTTTCAAAACTAGTGAACCGTATCAGACAAAAATTGAACAGGATGTACGAAACAAGTTCCTCATTCAGAATCTGTTATAAAATTTGAATAATTCTCAGTAATTTTGAAATTATAGCACCGACTGCGAGGATTGCATTTTTTGGGACACCCTGTATGGCAAGATTCCCGCAATGGATTTTTCTGATTTTTGCGGAGGTAATAGCTCTTGCATGTCCCCACTTATATCAGTTGTCAAAATTGTGTCGCCGTTGCTTAAAATTGCTCTAAATATAAAAGAGACAATTTGCATGGGGTCAAACAGCTGTGATGCAAATATTACATTCTGGCTTCTTCATGTTTTGAATAAGCGCGCAAACTATATACTACTACTAAGTCGGCATCAGCCGGGATCTAGCACGGATCATCCAGTCTATACTATCCTGCATGCATGTCGCAAGCTCATTTGTGTCTATCACTCCTGCGTCCCTTTTCAGAATGTCTACATAAGTTTTTTGTTGTCTGCCCCTTGTCCGATGTCCCTGTGTTGGTTCCCAGAGAACGAGTCAACTGGTACACAGCTCAGGGTGGCGGTAACAGTGGCCTGCGAGCTGCATCCTTCTTGTTGCTACCTTGTCTCCAACCTTAGGTAGTTCACCATAAAGCACAGAGTTATGAATCCGTTGTCTCCAGTTGATGTTAAGCGCTGTCATCAGCATTCTGGTGTAACAGCCATTGAGAGACCTCTCCAGAACTGGGGTTAATGACCATGCTTCGCACACATACAGTAATACTGATTTTACAGTTGCTGTGAAAAAGCTCAATTTTACTTCTCGGGACATATGGGATTTCCATATGTGGTTCATCTTGTTTAGGGCTTTCCATGCAAGTGCCTTCCTGATTTTGATATCGGCTTCTGTGGATTCTATCCATGATCCAAAGTCATCGACCTCCTTCAGAACTGCCCCTGCAGCGGTTCTCAATGCCTCATGTTCAGGTATATTGCATGTCATTACCTCTGTCTTTTTGGCATTCAGGCAAAGCCCCATCTTATTGCATTCTGTTTCTACCCTCCAGAATAATTGCTGAGCATGCTGAATCTGGTTTATACATAAGAGGCAAATGTCATCTGCAAAGTCCAAATCAGTAAGTGTGACAACCGGAACTCTTCTGGACTTTCTTGGTGTTATTGTGAATCCAAAATCGGTGTCCATGCTGCTTGTGGCACGCCTTAGGGCATAATCAAGTACGATAATAAAGAGAAATGGTGCAAGTGTGTCTCCTTGCAGTACTCCGGCCATGATATCGAATTCTCCGTCCAGCGTAACAACCTTAGCTCTTGTGTTGGAATATATATTTCCTATGGCATTAAGAAGATTTTGTGGGATACCATAGGCTTTGAGGATTTTCATTATCTTGCTTCGGTGGATGAATTCAACCGCTTTCTTGAAGTCAATAAACGTCAGAACCGCAGGCAAGTTGTTCCTCTTCACTTCTTCAAGGATACGTCTAAGGGCTAGGGTTTGAACTACAGTCGTTCGATTTGGCCTGAAGCCATTCTGGTTTACTCTTAGTTTGGGATCTATGACATTCCTGATTCGGTTGAGAATCACGCGGTTGTAGAGCTTCTTAATAATACACGTCAGACTGATACCTCTGTAGTTGTCAGTGTGGGATAGGTTTCCATTTTGGGGAACTGGGATGATATTAGAGAGTGACCATTGCTCAGGCGTGTTGTTCTCCAATAAAGCCCTGTTACATTTTTCGAGTACAATGTCATCTAATTCACAGTTCTTGAATACCTCGGTTTTTTTTTTTTTTTTTTTTGGGATTTTGTCCTGCTTCAAAGACGACTTTGCCTTGGAGCATTTTTCCATTGTAAATGGGCCATCATCGATATTGAGGTCAGTGAATACTTCTGGTATCTCCTCTTCAGAGTCAACCACACTTGGTGCTGCACCTAGGAGCCCCTTGAAGTGTGTAAACCATGTGATTACTCTTTCTTCAGGGCTTGCGCCTGCTACCTGCCCTTCCTTGGAGTTTTTTTCTTCCTGTGACTTCATTGATGACCTGCCATGCCTCGCCGTATCTTCCAGCTCCATGGGCATGCTGTACTCGATTGACTTTCTCTAGTATTTCCCTTTCTCTCAGTCTGTCGTAGGTATTAAAGAGAAGCTCCTTTGCTTGCTTCAGCAGCTCGCCATCTTCATCTGATTCTGTCGAATTGTACACAGGGAACAGCCAACGATAACTTGCCGAAGAAATGGCGTCAAAACAGCCGTTTAATGAATTGTACGGGTTGATTAGGGTTTATTTAAATGTTTGTGGGAGAAAATTATAGTGGTTGTGTGGACCGGAAATGAGATAAAGTCAATGAAAGACACTGGTCTTCGAAAAATTAAAAAAATTCGGAGACGACCGAAATGCAATTTGAATGATAAATCACGTGGTTTACGCAAATAACGTCTAATTACGCGTTTCACATTGCATGACAAACAGCACAATGTCAACAGTGTGAATAATAGGTTGTTTTCAAGTTATCACGTGACCCCTTTTTTGCCATTAAATTTTCCGAGTCCAACGGTGTTGAACGTGCTCAAATCTTTTATTGACATCTCTTTTCCGGTCCATACAACCACACCGATTTGCCCCCTAAATATTTAGAGTAGACCCTGATAAATCCGGAAAATTCATTTAGCGACTATTTTGAAGCCTTTGTGACGCTCCTGTGTCGGTATTCCTTCTGGAGTACAATCGGCAAGTTATCATTAGCCAGCTCCTTTAACCCGCCATATTTAGGGATCATGGCAATCAAATTATACTTTTGTCGCACTACTTGATTCTGGGAAACGGCATCTGATTGAAATTACAACTTTGACAACAATTACGTAATGTGTAGTCAGGAAATCTTGGAACAATTTAAATCAATTTTTTTAATATAAATTGTTTTTCTGCATGTTGCAATACTTTTGGCCAGTGTGTGTATTTTCGGCTAGCAGCCTCCATGTTCTCCCTTGCCTTAATCACATCAGGGTGTTTAGAGTGTGATTTTCTTTTGGCCTTCTCCCTCTTCGGAACACAGACCTCCATTGCTTCATTGTTGGCATCTACGAATCTCTGATACCTCTTTGATGGATTCTCAAAAAAATGGGCCTTTTGGACTCAATAATGTTTGTACATGCAATTATGTACCGTCGATATTCCGCCAAAGTATAGGCGCCAGTTAATATCCTGAAGGCCGAAAATGTGACCCATGTTTTATGTGCCCGTATAATCATTCATCCGATGTTCAAAGGAAATCTTGTTTATCTCAAAAAACTCAAAGTTTTGTGCTTTAAATTTTTTTTTGAGAGTATTTCGACCACCAATTTAGGTCGGTTTGGGAGCAGAAATTGTTTGCCCACTTGTTTTTTTGGCTAGAAGATTTAAGTTTTTGGAGTCTGGCTGCATGCCATGCTCCATGAAACTTGAGGAAATGGAAATCCCTTCTAAATCGCAGCATTATTTACAAAAAATCATAATGCGTAAGATTTATTTGTCAAATCATGTGTGATTTAACTTTCTTTGAGACTTGAAGAAATTGCATGCGATTTTATTATAATTTGTACTAAAAGTTCACAAAACATCATTAAATAACCAAAATTACACAAAATATCAAATCGCATAATTCGCCTATTTTTGCCGAATAAAATCGTACCCTTTTTAAGACCATTTAAAATAACGCAGCGATTTTTCTCTTGTATTGACCGACTCTCCTTTTGCCATTGTTGAAACTCTACTTTTGCCCTTGTGGACTAACTCTTCTTTTGCTCTTGTCGATTAACTCTCCTTTTTGCCCCTGTTGACTAACTCTCCTTTTGCCCTCGTTGAATAACTCTTCTTTCGCCTTTGTCGAAACTCCCCTTTTGTCCTCGTCGATTAACTCTCTCGTAACTCACCTATCCTATAACTCACAAAATCACTAATCCAAATTTTTCCTATAATTTCGCTTACATTTGCCTAAAACATCCAAATCTCATTACACTCATGTTCTCATTAATACAAAAACAAAATTAGAAACTGACCGAACCTCTATCTACTATACTCGCCCCATTGTATTTCAGTTTTCTTGAACTTTAAGGCCCATGACATACTTCCAGTGGCAGCGAGCGATTGGCGTCCGCAGTACCGAATTCTGACCCAAGATCAATTGTTACGCATGCTCACGCGCAGAAATCGCATCGACTTCGAAAAAAAACTGGAAGTATGTCATGGGCCTAAGGCAAGTAAAGATTGGGCAGCTCTAGAAAGCATTTTATCACATTTCCTTTTATTCTGAGGTAACTAACCAGGGTGATGAACACCTATGATTTGCTTTTTTTTTTACAAATCTCGTGAGCTGCGAATTTCAAGTTCTGCCAGTTCTGACATTTTGGGTTTTTGTGAGATAATAATATTTTTGAAATTTGAATTTAGAAGCTTTAAAGTTGATATGTGTTTTATTTAGGGTTTTCAAATTTAAATCTGTTTAAATGTCCCACTACCGGTTAAATTTCTTTTTGTTTAGCCCCCCCCCCCAAAAAAAAAATTGAAAATTCAAATGCGAAATGCTTTTTTTTTAATGTTTAAAGAAAAATGCTAATGCGAAATGCGGGATTTTTAAAAAAAATATTGCATTTTGACCAACTTTTTCAAAAACGTAAAAAAAAATAATGCGTTAAAAAGACCAATTTTAAACAAAATGCGCGTGGTCCTCTGAGACAAACTTGTTTTTCCCTTGGCATTATATTCCTTTTTTGTGAACTTAAAACGTCCATATTTCAAAATGAGAAAAATAACAGAACCATGTAATTATCAACTCACGATCTGTCAATATTTTTTTAAAGTTCACAGGCGCATGCCGGTGTGGCAGGAGATATAGTCCTCTGGGCTCACAGTCCGGGAACAGCACTAATTGTTTTCTGCCAACATAATTATTTTAATTAAACCATGGAAATGTTATTTATGGTGGGATGATTTTTTTTTAATTATTATTTTCAAGTCAACATTAAAATTGCTATTATCTTTAATTATACAGAAGTGAATTGCACTTTTCACCTGCAGAGCCCTGACTTGGTAGTACTTTGAAATAAAATGCTATTTGGTTATATCTGAACAGATGTTCGTAAAACTCAAATTTATTTGAAATTAAATTTGAAAAAAAAAATTATTTGAAAAAAAGAAACAGTTATAGACCTGAACGCGGATCATAATATTTTCCTCAAAAAAATGCGTGATATCATTGGTGTCTAAGGGGATGTCCTTGACAACTTCCAGTTCGCATTGTTTGTTAACCAAGGTTTCTACCCGGAGCTACAGACATTTGTAATACATCTCAAGTACAAAAGGTTTGAGTGATTTAATATGTAGACAGACTGACAGGGACCCCTGAAACATAATTCTTAAGTGCCACAAATGGTGCCTTAAGGAGAGGGGCCAAGACAAAGTTTGTACAGGGGTCAAATTTTTAAATTGATCCAATCGTACTGAAAAGTATACCATGTTATTTATATAACCACAAGGATTCAGGAAAGGTATAGTTTGTACTATGTACAATGTAAAGTTTAAGAGTTATAGACTAAAAACAGCAAAATCAATAAAAGGGTCAATTTCAGTTGTACAGCGGTCAAATTTTAAAGTTGCCCCGATTTGGATAAAAATGATGCAAATTATTGGTGGGCTCATAAGATCAAAACAAGGAATAGTATTGAGTGTCTCAAATGCTTGCTTAAGAGAGTAGGGGGAAACAAGGTCAAGCCCCATTGAATGCAATGGACGTTGAGCTTCTGTTCCCCCTTCATCGGTAACTAAGTATTTTAGACAGTCAAAACTATTCCTTATTTTAATCCTATGAACTCCATCAATAATTGGCACCATTTTTTAAAATCTAAATCGGAGCAACTTTAAAATTTGACCCCTGTACAACTGAAATTGACCCCTTTTATTGATTTTTGTTGTTTTTAGCCTATAACTCTTAAACTTTACGTTGTAGATAGTACAATTTAACTATACCTTTCCTGAATCCTTGTGGTTAGACAAATAACAGGTATGCTTTTCAACATGATTGGATCAATTGAAAAATTTGACCCCTGTACAAACTTTGTCTTGGCCCCCTTTCCTAAGGCACCATTTGCTGCACTTAAGAATCACGTTTCAGGAGTCCTTGTCAGTCTGTCAACATATTTAATCACTCAAACCTTTTGTACTTGAGATATGATACAAATATCTGCCTACCTCCTGGGTTAGTTGGATATCATTCACATGTGAGACCAAGAGACCTATTAAAATTAATTATACCCTAGTATGTATTTTTATTGGTGAAAAACAAACACCGTAAACAGGTAATTAGTTTGATTTTAATACCATAAACGAGTAACTGTGAGTGTTTAAAACGCACCTGCACAAGTAATTTGATTTACCTTAAGCGAGTACTTTTAAGACTACGTGTAGGAGACGACAACAAGGGCGACATCGAGAGAAGCGTGGTCAGGGAGTCTATGATAATGGGAGAGGAACATCACCCCGTTCACTATGAAAACTTCGCCGTTGAAGCTATGTGATATTCGTTCACTGATCCGCTAAATCCTTCAGTCCTTGAAAACGTATGGACTTATCCGCAATGTTTGTTAGTTATGAATGAGGGCCGTGGACTCAGGCTACAAACATAATTAATGAGCACTATATAGCGTGCCGTGTGTAAGACATCTCCCGATCGGGGCTTCTTCAACCAGGGTGGCATGCAGTAACAGTCAAAATTTCGAAGGGTTGAATCTTTGCATAATGGAAAACGCCACCAGTTTATTACAACCAATGCAAGTCAATTATGGTACGAGTATAAAGGTTAAACCTCCAGGATTTGCCATATAAAATGTCGGCTTATGATAAAATGTTTGAAAGATTATTAGAAGGAAATAAGTTCAAAATATTACTTGTCAAACTGTAGCGATCAAAGGCCAAAGAGAGAAAAACTAGATACGGAACGATGCAGTAAATCCCCTGAAACTTCACTCATAATTCCGATTTTTACGCGGAAAGTAGCCATCAATGATAGAATTTATTATCTACACCTATCCTTATGATTGCACATGTGGGGAAATTTATGCAGCTTCTACACATGTAAATACAAATTTCCAATGATTCAACAACCTGTCTGTTTCTCAAATATTCTGACGTCACCTAACGTCATTTAATGAGCAGCCCTCAATCGGCGAAATGTCCTACACAGTTTTCTAAGTGCCGTTTGAGTGAGGACTCGGTTCTGCTATCCAACTGTGATTTAGGGCTGTAATGCAAATGGTTCGTGAGCTTGATGAGGACCTGATAAAGTGGTCCAAATTGTAACATTTACATGTTCAACGACGCCCTGTTAAAGAAAATAAAATCTAAAGGTCTCTGATAGTAAAGCAAGTTTATCTGATAATTTTGGGTTTCTGATTTCTCTTCTTCTTTTGTCCTATTTTCAAGATGATGAATCGCGCTTGTTACACAACCATTTTAGGATATTACTCATTTTGGCAGCTAATTTTGGGGGACGGCCATCTTGAATTTTGTACACCATCTCAAATGTGTAATATGACAAAGGAAACAAATAGGTGGTTTTGGTAGAGTCCAGGGGTGCACGTGTCCCATCCATAGGATACTCACCTAGTCTGTGTTAAGATTAAATTACAAGATAAAAAGTGGTTGTATATCTATATCAGGCAGTAGTTTTTAATTTGCATAGTATCTGGATCTTATGATATGAAGGTCCATACCACTGGGGGGGTGGGGGGAGGGGGCCTTTAGTCCTCCTGTCAATTACCAAAAGACCTGGGAATCAATATTAACATCTAAGACGTATAGGACCAAATAACAAACTGTATAACAAATTTCGTAGTGCCCCTAAGGGGGGGGAAAAACATTGCAAATTCATGTAAAATTATTACATCATATAACTGTCTGTTTTCCCATCATAACTGCACGTTCTTGAAAATGAATGTCACCCCAAAATCAGTGCCATGGATAGAGACTTCAGCAACCATGGCTAAAGAATATCCAAACAACAGCAGCCCGTATGCGGGCCATTGCCACGCAGTTGCAAAATATCGCAGCTGTTATCACTTCCTCCACTCCACGATTCGGGTTGCGTCACAAATACCCGTTCTCTTTCACAATAACAACACTTATTAACATTATAGAGAAGCCATTGAACACTAATTTTTTTTTCTGAAAAACACGCGGAATCAAATTGAATAAAAAATAAGTTACGGAATTGTGGTTCTGCACAAAGTTGTTAGATCAAGCTTGCCCAGCAATTGTTTTGTGGCATGAATTTTTGTTCGTCCTTTCTTTCTTTTTCTTTCTTCCTTTTGTCAAATAAATGATAAAAATACGTTTAATTGAACACTCCACTATAGAAGCTCATGATTTACCTAATTTGTGATGAGGATAGGTATTTTGTGCTTCCGGTTCGTGAAAAAATACGGTCAGTCTAAATCGGAGACGTAGATAACACCTGAGATCTTTTCAACTGCGAGACAATATAACAATGGCCCTGCACTCCCCGAGAAAGGAATCTGCAGCGCTTTTTATCCATCGCATCCGGCCGATAAGTGATATTTTACTCCATTGTTTTCTGAAGTCCAGAGTATCCATGCTCACTAATTGGGGAAATGAAATTGAGGTGACGTTGTATCATTTTCAACAAAATGTGTCAGTTTTATTTGCTGGAACAGGCGGTTTATATGATTTGATAAAGTTATGATGAATTTTACACTTGGTTGGCTCTAGCTTCTCTTACAGCACTACCAAAAAACAACAGTATAGAACTAGAAGGGTGGGGTCTACGTATATGGCAAGCCATAAAGGACATAACGTATTGCTGCAACTGCTGAGAAAAGTAGGCCACGCGTTGCGACTTTCGGCAACGCGTTGCGACGTCTGGCCAATCCAAAACTCAGATTTTCGTGACGTATTTCACAAAAAAAAACCCACCACGCGTTGCTAGATATTGCTACGCTGACTTGCACAACCCTTCACAAGCGTTGCGAGCTTCACAACGCGTTGCAAGATCACAAAACGCGTTGATAAGGTCCACAAGCCATAAGGGGCATAACGTTTGTCGCACGGCGTGATGAGAAAGTCACAACGCGTTGCGACATTGCGGCAACGCGTTGCGACATTGGCAACGCGTTGCAAATTTCCAGCAACGCGTTGCGACATTTCGGCAACGCGTTGCGGGGGTCGCCAATCAAATTCATGAATTCTGGTGCACGTATTTCAAATTTAAATCTCACAACGCGTTGCGACGTCACAACGCGTTGCAAACCTTCGCAACGCGTTGCGGCATACGTATGACCCTTATTGCCTCACAACGCGTTGTGAAGTTACAACGTGTGGTGAAGCTCGCAACGCGTTTGGTAAGGACTTGCAACGCGTGTGAGGGCAGTAAGGGTCATAACGTATGGCCGCCGCGTGGGGATCTTTTTTGAAATACGTCACAGAAATGCATGATTTTGATTGGCCGAGCCGCAACGCGTTGCCAAAATGTTGCAACGCGTGGCTACTTCTCACAAAGCGTTGCGGCAATACGTGTTATGAAGTATGCTTTGTGAACCTTCGCCAACGCGTCGAAGGTGCAACCGGTGTAAGTCGCAACGCGTTGTGAAGGCTTGCACAACGCGTGGTGAGTTTTCCACAACGCGTGCTAGATAATTTGCACCGCGTTGTGGGTCTAATTGTGAATTACGTCACAGAAATTCGTAAGTCTATTGGCCGACGCCGCAACGCGGTGCGACTTCTTGCAACCGCGTTGATACTTCTTGCAACGCGTTGCCGAAATGTCGGCAATTTGGGGCGTGGGCAATACGTATTGGCCTTTAGGGTTGCAATTACGTATTCCGAAGGTGCGTTATCGAAGGACCGCTCTTCCAAGGTTCGTTTATCCGACAATTCGTTATTCCAAAGGTGCGTTATCCCAAGGTTATTTTTTGAAGTTTTATTAATCCGAAGGTGAGTCAATCCAATAGATTCGTTATATTATTCATTTCTGATCAACGAAAATTATTTCAATTTTCGGATCAACGGAACCTTCGCGATAAACGAACCTTAGGAACTAACACACCTTCGATAAACGAACATTCGGAATAACAAACTTTTGGTCGGACGAACCATGTTCGGATGAACGAACTTTTTCGAAAATAACGCCTGACGTAGGTATTGGAAATTCCAGTGTCCGGATTAACGAAGCCCTCGCATATAAAAGAACCTTCGGAATAAAGAACAGCAACCAGAAGGACAGGTCCCATCGTTATTTCAAATTGTGTTCATTTTGCCCACAGAGGGATCGTGTGCTGTTTTACAATCCCGGACAGACTTGTAGTACGAGTACTTTTTCTGAGTACGGTATGAGTACGAGTACTTGACCCGAGTATGAGTAGAGATCTGAGGTATTTGGTCCTGGAAGTTACGAGGATGAGTACAGCCAAATTTTAATCCCGAGTTACTGAGTATGAGGCCAGTACATGTGCCTGAGTACGAGTAGGAGTCTGAGTACTTTGCAAAATGCGCCTTTGTAATTTGTTGATGAGGAAGCGACAATGATGAGTGACGATGGCATATAATAATGATGATGTGTACATCCGCCACCAAGATGTGAGAATAGGTATACTGGAACCTGTATAATTGCTGGGAAATTGTTGTTGATTTCTTTATGACAAAAACAAGGTCAGTGGTTACATGGAATATGCTGGTTGGCAGTTGGCCCACCCAAGGATCATGATGAATAAACCGTCAAAAGCACAGTCACCTTACTCACTATAAAGCATGCGTACTGTGTAATACATGTAGTACCCATACCCGGGTATAAATGTGTACCTGTACCCATAGACTTGTACCTCATTAGTCTCTGTCAATACCAAAAGACCTGGGGATCATATTAAAATATAAGAAGTGACCCCGAATAACAAACTGTATAACAAATTTGTATAGTGCCCCTAGGGTGGTAGGGAAAAAACAATTGCAAATTTCATTATAAATTATTAAAATCATATACTCGTCAGTTCCCAGTCATACAACTGCACGTTCTTGAACATGAATGTCACACCAAATCAGTGCCCTATGGATGATAGATCAGCAAACAGGGACTAAAGATATCCACAACAATAGCCCGGTATGCGCGGCCATTGCCACGCAGTTGAAAATATCGAAGTGTATCACTTTCAACGATTAGGTTGCGTTCACAAAGACCGTCCTCTTTCACCAATAAATAATTCAGCTTACTACATTATAATAGAAGTCATTGACACTAAGTTTTTCTGAAAAAGCGGAATAAAATTGAATAAATAAAATAAAGTACGGATTTTGGTTGCACAAGGTTGTTAGATCAAAGCTGGCCCAGCAATTTGGGCATGATTTTTTGTTCGTGTCTTTTTTCTTCCTTTGCAATACAATGATGAAAAATTAGTTATGAAACACGCATATTAGAAGCTCATGAGTACTAATTTGTGAATGGGATAAGTATTTTTGTTACGTCGTGAAACAATACTCAGTCTAAATCGGAGACGGGTATAACACCTGAGATCTTTTCAACTGCGAGACAATATAACAATGGTTGCAGTCCAGATGAAAAGGAATCTGAAGCGATTTCATCCATCGATACCGGGCCGATAAGTAAATATCTTTAGCTCCATTGTTTCTGAAGTCCAAGTATCCATTGCTCACTAATTTTGGGGAAATGAAATTGAGGGGACGTTTTTTTTTTTTTATTCCTTCAATTGTGTCAGTTTTATTGGCGGGAACAGACGGTATATGATTTTAAAATTTATTTGATACATTTGGTTTTCCCTAGCTTCCTTACAGGCACTACAAAACAACAGTATAGAACGTAGAAGGTTGGGGTTAAGTATTCCGAGTTCGTTATCCGAGGACCGCTATTTCCAAGGGGTGTTGATCCGCAAATCGTTATCGAGGTTCGTTTCTACCAATGGTTCATTTTTTGAAGTTTTATTAATCCGAGGTGCAGTCAATCCAATAAGATTCGTTATCTATTCCTTCGGTATCAACGCAAACCTTATTGCATTTTCGGAACAAAAACGAACCTTCGGAAGAACCGAACCTTCGGAATAACACGCTTCGGATTCAAATATGAACTCTTCCGACACAACAAACTTTGGGATGACGCGACACATGTTCGGATACCGAACCTTAGAAATAACGCCTACGTAGGTATAGGAACTTCCAGTGTTTTTTTCTTAGGATTAACGAAGCCCTCGGATAAACGAACTTCGGAATATCGAACAGCAACCAGAAGGACAGGTCCCATAGTCTATTGCAAATTGCGTCCTTTTTTGCCACAGAGGAATTCGTGGTGTAGTTTTACATATCCCGGACAGAATTGTAGTATGAGTCCTTTTGAGTGCGAGTATGAGTACGAGTATGATTACGAGTACTTGACCCCGAGTATGAGTACGAGTAAATGATATGTGGTCTGAGTAGCGAGTATGATACAAGCAAAATTTAAATCCCGAGTACGAGTATGCGTACCAGTACTTGTGCGGATGCTATATGATTAATGAAGTACTTTGCAAAATTGCCTCCCCCCCCCCCCCCCAGCCTTCGTAATCTTGTTGATGAGAGATGGACAATGATAAGATGACTATGGCAATAATAATGATATGAGGACTCTACTCCCGCCACCAATACTTGAGAATTATGTATACTGAACCTGTATAATTTGCTGGTAATTGTTGTTGATTTTCTTTAAACAAAAACAATTCAGTGTTTACATGGACTATGCGGGTTTGTGCAGTTGGCCCACCAATGATCAGATGAATAAACCGTCAAAGGCACAGTCAAGCATGCGTACTGTGTAATACATGTAGTACCCATAAGTACCCGGGATAAAATGTGTACCTGTACCATACCCATAGTCTTGTACCTTACCTCATATCCAATAACCATGCTTTGGTCAAATGCTAGACCCATACCCATAGTCACATACCATACCTACATTAATATTCATAGCCATCAGGGCTGGGCCTGTATCCAACCTGTAGCTTGTGGTCCAATCCTATACCCACAACCTTATCTGCATTGGGCATCAATAAACACCAGTTATAAGACCACCCCTTTGAAAGTCAAATACTTCGAATCTTTGATCCATAAATTTGATTATGAGGTAATATGCAACATGCATGGGAGGGGACCATGAATGTAATTTGATAGAACATTTCTAAGGGTCGCATTCAGATTTTGGAAATTGTGTGTTAAATGGTGAGTGACTCAATTCATATTCCATATTTTTATTATACTTCCCCATTCCTCATTCATTTATTCAGCAATACATCAAGATGACAGCATAATTTACATACACAAAAAAGGCGCAAATACAATGTGATAATTTGGCCCAGAATTACTTTTCCCAGACTTTTTCTTTCAATTTGAAACCTGTATCCCAAAATAGCCACAATTATTTGCTGAACACATACATTCCTTTTTATGCTTCATGTCTTTTGATAGGGAATATGTATGTAAACCTAATCAGGTGTTCCGATTTTCTGTTAAAACAAGTTCCTTTAATCACTTTTGACCTATTAACCATCTCCAAAGTAGGTTTTAAAAGCTACAACCTACCATGGCAAAAGGAAACAAACTGGATTGATAAAATGGGGGTTGCTTTATTAAATTGCCATGGAATGGAGCATTGGTAATATAGCATGTAGATATCACCATTGAAATTTGTCATTATTTGAAAATTTGATTCTATATCAAACAAAAAAATTAAATATTGAGATTTATCTGAAACATAAAAATAAATTTTTACCAACAAATTGTGGGTGAAAATCACAATTTTGTTACTCAATTGTATGATTTCTTGTTAATTTTCCTTTTCTAAGCAAAAATGCATGGCCTCACTTATTTTTGTTGTATTAGTGTGAGTACTTTTCCTGAGTACGAGTATGATTTGAGTATTTGAATCCTGAGTACGAACTATGAGACAGCAAAACTTTTTAATCCGAGTACTTATGCCTGAGTACGAGACCCAGAGCCTGAGTACGAGTATGAGTAAGAGTACACAAAAGTATACCCTACATGGGACGAGTATCGTTTCCGTACCGAGTACTCCAAGTCCGGACCGAAGCTGTATTTTTTCTGCAGTTAACTTGTTATCGGGTGAAATGACACAATAGCGTATGTTTTTTTCACTTTAACAAAATCGAAACCAAGTGTTATTTCTCGAAATTGAGCCAGCGAGGGATTCGAAACCTCGACAGCAGAGATAGAGATTCGAGCATTCTTATCCACCCAGACTAGCGCGATTGTTACCTACGTTGGGATTTTTTAATTTTTGCAATATAAAGGCAGACTCATACGTTACAATAGATACATGCAACAATAGAAACGATTCATATATGCTATTAATAAAATTGAATTAAAATTTTAACATCGCTAACAAATCTCTCATCCCGCATAAAATATCGCTTCCCGTATCAATATATTGCAGAATATAATCGTCCACCTACAACTGAAGAATATAGGCACTCGATTCAGTTGACTCTTCACACAATTAGTTTCACGCTTTATTCCGTTGTCGTCTATGGAACCCGGACTATGGATCCGGCCGGACCATATCTCCTTCTACACCGGTGTAGAAGTAATTATATTTCGCCGTACTCACAGTCCAGCTACAATGGTTAAGATGTGAAAGCAACTATAGTCCGGCGGGAGCCTCAGTCCGGGCTCCGTAGACGATAACGGAATAACGCATGAAACCAATGTTGCGTGAAGAGTCAACTGAATTGAGTGCCCTATTCCTTACCGTTGTAGCCGGACTGTGAGTGCGCCGGACTATAATTACTTCTGCAAAGACACTCAATTTAGTTGACTCTTTACGCAACATTAGTCTCTGTATTTATTCCGTTTTCGTATGACCCCGGACTGTGGCTTCCCGCGTAGTACTATAATGACTTTCACAGGACATAAATCGCTACACCAGCAATGGCGGATCCAGGATTTGAAAAATGTCAAAATTACCGGGGGAGGGGGGTCTGAAAGGCTGTAACTGGTCCAAAATAGCTAAAAATGGGCTGATTTCGCAAGAATTTGCAGAATTACCGGGAGGCGCGCGCCCCCTCCGCCCCCTCCGATCCCCGCACCTGGCCAGAGCGGACATTTCTAAAAAAGTTGTACACATAAGGATATTCTTCAGTGTGTTCATTATTATTACCATTTCTAGTATAAGTTGTACACATAAGGATATTCTTCAGTGTGTTCATTATCACCATTGTAATTGAACCAAAAGTTTTAATCATTAAATTATGTTGTTATATATAATTCAGAACCCCCGTCAGAACCACAAATTCCCTAGAATTTACCCGGGGAATTTACATAGCTTTTGCTCTTCTAAAAATACATTATAACCCCACTATCTGTGAGATAAAAAAAGTACACAACCCACTATATTTTTCGCACTCCCTCCCTCACTTATTGTGCCCATGGCTCGCTTGCTTGTGCCTACGTGATCGATAATATTCAATCAAAGGTCAGATATAGACCCCGGATACATGCAGAATGATCGACATGCAAAATTGTTTTAGGATCACGAGCGAGTAAATACGCACGTACACGTATATGTGATGATGCTAGGGTACATGCACACATACATAATACTAGCCAAGCGTCACTCAACATATGTCTAGTACGTGAATATAAATCTCTATCTGATAAGATTACGACTAAAAGGCAACGAAAATAATTCTTCCACAATGCCGGTTTTCGCTGTGGATACAATATACCGAGGGACTCACTTCCTAAGGAGTTTGGAAAAGAACTGTCAGCATTGGTTTCTAAACTGACTGGGAAAGAAGAATGGGTAGGTGGTAGGGGAAATCAGATTTAACATCCTTGCTAAAGTGCAGTGGAATCAACACATGAATGCTATATTAAATCAATGTAGTTAGTGGATGTGCCGTTTGAGTGAACGAATGCTGTCCTGTCTGGCGTCAGATTAAAGTGATATTAGGCGGCTCTTTCTATTGAGTCAGGCAAATTCTATTCAATGTGTACCATTGCAATGAGTCACGTGACTTTAAAAATGCTGCAAAATATATAGCTGCATATATCTTGATGTATTTTGATGAAACACGGCCACCATTAACCTTGTGTGGAACCATGTTTAAGGGTGTATATGATCTTTGAGGACCTAGGTCAAATTTAGAAGTTATAAGGTCATTGTTAAGGTACTTGTTTGTTCCGATTTATGTCTATTGTGTTCTCTATTCGAGCTTGGCACTTGCACATACACCCCATCAAGTACCATACGGAACAAACTTGCGGTTTTGATGGTAGAAGCAATAATGCATATTGTAAAGTCCTATTCAATAGATGATGTGACCTATGACGTCACTTGTTGACATTCATGACGCCCTCTGTTGTTTTCTGGCAGGCAAAATATTACAGTAGTTTCTGTGACAGACCACATAAAATCTGGTTATAAATTACTTGCAGAATCTTTCCTGATCTAAATTGGTCACAAAATGCAGCTGGTAGCATTAGCTTATTTTGCTTGATAAGAAAGTTAGTATTATTATAATAATAATAATAATGTGCATTTTTAACGCGCGACATATCCACTTAAACGTGCTCAAGGCGCTGTGCATTGCGGCAGCCATGAAAGGCGCTCAGCACATCAGAGAAACCATAATACCAGAACAGATTTATGCGAAGAAGCTCGATTTTAGAAGCAGGAGGAAACCGGAGTACCCGGAGAAACCTGCGGGAACGAGTATGGATCGAGAAACCAAATTCACATAAAGCCACCGAGAACAAGCCCCTGCCGGGGATTGAACCCGAGACCTCATTGGTGAAAGGCGAGGGAAGATACGCTACGCCAACCCGTTCCCCATTTAATTCGAAACAAAAGTTACAGCAAAAAACAGAATTTCCCCATGCAAAGTATAGGTGCTTTTGCCTGCCAGTTTCTCTTACACCAACAGGGGAGCCATAAACATAAACAAATGTCACATCATCTATACTGTGCTAATATTGTTAGTTAGTAACCATTAATCCTTATTTTCAACTCTTTTTCCAGAAAATGCTGATAGACATCAATCCAGATAAACTAATGCTAAGAAACGGCAATACTGAGCCATGTGTGCATGGTTTTCTTCACTCATTCACTCAATCTTTGTTTACCAAAGAGGCTACTGGATTATTCGTATCAGAACTTACAACATTCTTCCACGAAAAATTAGGTGTTGACAAAGCCAGGTAATAAATGAATTAGTCCTGCAGTAGGCCCATATGACCTTGGAAAAGAGTCTGTACAAAATGTTTTGATGCTTTTTAAGCCCATGATATACTTCCAGTCGCAGCAAGCGATTTCTGCGCGTGAGCATGCGTAACCCTTGATCTTGGGTCAGAATCCGGTATTGCGCACGCCAATCGCTCGCTGCGACTGGAAGTATATTATGGGCTTTAGGCACCATTGACCTGTTGATGCAACTTTGCCATCCCTGAGAATTGCGATATAGGGAAGGGGGTAAAATTAAAGCCACTATCAGCGATTTTTTTCAAAATGTAAACAAATCGTGCCCCTTATTTTTCATCAAAGTCCATTCTTTTTGCACAAAGAGCAGTAATATAAGGTGTTGATATGACATAACACTAGCAAATTAGAGAGAAAATGGGAATTTTTAATTGGGGAAAAATGACTGATAGTGGCTTTAACAGGGGAAATTTTGCAAGCATTTCATATTTTGAAAGATGTAGAAACATGTCAATCTGGCCGTAAAAATTAAATAAGGTATATCTATAGTTTGCTATTTCTATGCCCATACATGCCAAAAATGTTGAAGTTCATCATAGGGAAATATTTTTAATGATGCGATTTGTTTCAAATCGGGTTCAAATTTTTAATGTGGGCATGTTACAACAGGATATATAAAATTATTATTTTTTAATCAGCTCAAAGGTATTTAGCAGAGCCACAAATGTTGATCCCCCATGTAGATCATGTAGACCATATCAATATTTCCAGATGACCTTGAACCATTTCAAGCTGCTGCGTCCTAGATATGGCAAACTATACTTTTTTAAATCCTTAGGACCAGGTTTCCAAGATAAAGGTCCTTCCTTTTTCGAGTACCATACATTTAGTTGGTAGAAATCAACAGAAAACCCTAAAGTGGGATTGGTCCGCAATGGCGACACTCAAACTCCCCTAAATCAATAGAGCAGTTAACATATACATTTAGAACGCCCTTTTTTGAGAGCTTTGCGTGTGCGCATGCGCTTGAGGTTTTAGATCGGATACATTGCAGGCAGAATTCGCAGGGTTGACACTGAAAAATCTTGAGTTTGTTCATTCACATAACAAGTATACAAAAATAATGTCGAATGTGTCTCCTATATCCCTAACGCCCCTAGAGGAAAATCTGACAATCACCGTAAAAAGTGAGGTAGCGGTATTTTTGTTGTCAGATCTAGGAGCAATTTCCCCCTAATCAAGGCAAGTATTTTGTGCTGTTTTGAATAGGCAAGCTATATTGTTGATAACATGAATTTGTTTTACCATAGTGTGTCATGGTAAGCATGCCTGCCAGTAAATATAAATCAAATAACACGATGACTAGAAGACCTATTTGGGTTTCATTGCAACATTCAAATTGCATTCAAAGAACTACCGATTCAACTAAATTAGTGCGATTAAAAAAGTGACGTGTCAACATGCGCAAAATGAAATGGCAATGAGATGCCTGTATATGCCTACCAAGCTATCGGGATAAGGCGCTTGTTCCGATGTAAATGCATCGTGTTCTCTACTTCCTATGAAAGCCTGGTACTTGCATACACTTCCGGTTGTGATGGTAGAAGCGATAACGCATTTATAAAGCTCTGTTCAACACTGCGCTTATAATAACCATTAAAACGGAAGTTTTTGTTTCTATCTTTACAAAGAAGTCGATTTTAAGGTTAAAATTTCAGAATGACAATGACAAAATACCGTCTGTCACCGATGTAAAATTGATACTACTTCCGGGTAAATTGGAATAAGCGCCTTTAATTATTAATATTTATCTGTATCCCATCCTCGTGGTTTTTCTATTTGAAAATTTGAAAAGCCAATACTAAGTAAATTCTTTTGAAAGCAAAACATTTAGAGTCACAGTGTTACATTTGTTTTAACAGAATTTCATTTACGTTCCATCCAATTTCTTCCGGCACGCTGGTGGGCTTGAACGGAGAGGTTTTGGCTTAGTGTTTCATGGTGATGAAGCTGTTTGAAGTTATCCACACATGTACAGTCAAAATAACAAGAAAACCATAAGTAGAAACAGACATTATGTATATTGAAATGGCACTTAGGAAGGTAGCGATTATAATAGATTTAACCTGTTGGGACAGGAAACAGAATATGTGGCCTGATTCACCTGTTTCATGAACTAAGATAAAATGGCCTTTCTTGCTTACATTGAGAGTGTAAAGAGTTTTGTGTCCCAACAAATCCAAAACTCGGACGCTCAAAATTCAGGAACATTTAACCTCGCCTGTTACATTGAATACCATTGAAGCAAATAGAATGTTTTGAGAGTAAATGTCGCTATAATTGCGTTTACGTTGGCTTTCATTAAGCACAAACTTGATTTTTCTCTGCTACCTGACTACATGTTTCAGTAGATTGAGAGTGGAATTTTATTTTCCATTCATTGCACATCCCCCTTATTCAATGCCAATACCTTTAGAATAGAACTAGAGGCGACACGATGGGTTAAAACTGCTATATTCACACACAACGATATGACTGAACTCAAAACCACAACCCGAGCATGCCGGGTATAACACAAAACAATATGGTGTCTGCAACCAGTATAAGTTCTCTAAAACCCTATCGAGTGATACGACCGACAGCAACCTACTCACGATAAAATTCTGATATTTTAGTCATTATATGAACTGCCACTTAATGTAACACCCAATTTAATGGAGATTCGTATTTTTCCACATTGCTGTTTTCTTCCCTGTAATAATCATGGTACGCCAGTTCTTGCCACGTGTTTTTCTTTTCTATTTGGAAGAAACAGTGAAAGTGGAAGAAACCGAAAGGCCTTTTTAAAATTCCATATTTTAGTGCGAATGAAATATTCTTATATTCAGAGAACCCCTACCCACCCCAATGTATTATGAACGCTTTTCACACCAAAGATGCTAAGTATTCATATTGCCAGAGACTTGAAAAAGCTTGAATGTCTTCAATATTGTCAAGCAAATTTCATATCTCCCTGAAAATAACCCACGTTATTCCCGATTATGCAATACAAGTATACAACATGTAAAACAAACAATAATAGTTGCTACTTTTAAGGTTTTTGTTTTAAAAATAACAAATTATTCAAAAGTATATTATTTACAAGTTTTTCCATTGCTTGCATCTGCAATTAAAATTGTGATAATTATACTTAAAATGCACACATATAATTTTAGTGCAAGACAAATATGTGAAAAAATATTTTATACTTGCAAGGTATGGCTGTATGTATTATTGTAAACTGTGAACTCATTTTGGGAAAAAAGTGGACGTGTTGGCAGTAAGATCATTAAAAGTAGCTATTATATCTTCATTGCCGACCAGTGCGAGCAAAATGCGAGATGACACTGGTTGGAGCACCATTGCAATTCACAGCGAAAGTGTTAATACTAGTTTGCCGAATTAAAGACATGGAACAATGCAAATAAAAAGGAATGAATGAATTGTATGGCTTCAATATTGAGTTTTTCAGTGTGTGAAGTTTGTTTTATACCTTGAAAATAGGTGAGGGGGTACATAAGAGTCGCACATATTGTATGTTTCTAAAAACACTAGAATAAAATATATCGCATAGGTCAAAAACGAAAACAAAAAAACATCAACAGATTGTTTTTAGCCAAAAGAAGCTGAGACAATTTGGGGGGGGGGGGGGCTGGGAATTTACAGAAATATCCTTCCCTTTCGAACTACTCCTCCGAATTTCAAGAGTTTTGACGCTTTCGGGTGCATCACCGTTAGTGCATTCAAGTATTTGTTTCTATGACTTTAATAATTACCAGTGTATGTTGGAAAAAAATACAATTTATTTTCAAAGGGATATTTAAAATTCCAACGAATCATTGTTATGTGCCATTTCTACAGCTATTTCTTGATTCAGCAAAATCTGAATTCTAATTCCATTTTATGTGGGGTAAGATAGATAGAATAGGTTCCTGTTGTAGTCTTGAATATTTTATTCTTTGCCTTAAAGGCTGACTCAGAGATTTCTTGGGGAGGGCGCCCTCAATTTTCAAATAAATCGTGTTTTTGCATATACACAATGCTTGTCCATATAATAATTACTGTGTGAAATAACTAAGCTCAAAATCGAAGTCCTTCATATAGAAAATCGCAACCCTTGTTTAAAAATTCAGGATCCGGAAATTTTGTTATACACGGTATCCTATGCACTGTTGTACTGTACATAAATGTGTACTGCATGAAAACGAAAAATCCGATTCAGCTCTAACTTTGGATTGTGCATTTTAGGTGAGTATCTTTAGTTCTAGTTGACTATTTTGAATTGCTACCCAAAAATTATATATTTCGAAATCTCTGAGTCAGACTTTAATTAGCATGCTGAATAGCATTTCGGTTGAAAAGGTTATACTTAGGATGCTGCAAATATTTATAAAACACACTATATAAGTTTCGGACCATGATGTAGGATTAATATACAGGACACTCAAGTGTAGCCTATTATGCGAATGCGAAGTGGCTATCAAGTATAGAGGTTATTCTCTGTAGTCATACAAGGCTTTTAACGAAAGGCCGCTCGTTCTCGTAGTAATCCATTCATTTACGGTTTTTGCTATGGTAGCTTCCAGAACACCTCCACGCACACAAATCGTCATCTTAGTAATCAAAGGTTCCAACTGACATTTGGTCATTTTGAAATTTTTGGACAAATTGCAGATGTCAAATAAAGCAGAAACCAATAAAGTTTACATATTATTTAAAAGCTTATAATATTGGGAATCTTTTTTTTTTACCTGTATCTCTAATGTCATTCCAAATTCCAATTTTCTTCCAACAAACCTCACAGTTTACAACTCAAAATATCTCAAATATTTAAAATGTAAAGGACATCAAATTATCAAGAGTAAAACTCTAGGGTAAAACACTTCAGAATGTTTTAGGTAGTAGTCCATAAGCTGCCATCATCAGATTTTCCGTTCGTTGCACCCAATTAGTGATTAATTTTCCCATATATCAACTTGAAGGAATGTCCCCCTGACTAGGATTAGGTATGTTTCCGCCCCGAAAAGCTGCACGTTAGCGTGTCCTGCCCATTTCAAAATGGCCGCCATTGTTTTATGTAAAACCGCCATTATAATTTCATTACAGATAGAAATTTTATCCACGCCTACACGAAACCAAGTTTTTAACAGCCTGAAGGGGCTTAAACATTTAGGCGTCCAAGATGGCCGCCGCAAGGAGGCATATTTTGCTAAATGAACTTAAAATGGCAAATTGTTGAAATAAGAACCTGGGTGACATTTTGGGAGCTCCAACAAGAACTTATGGCATTTATATTTTACGTACAGGCTTGTTTTTAAAGATGGTGGCGATTATATTCGCTCTAGGGTACGTAAATGAGGAAGAAAAGCAGACCTACTCATTTCGACGTTAAAAACAACACTTTCTAATAATGACCCTAAATCATTTCCAAAATGTAAAAAATATTAAAAGGGTATTGACTTGTCCTACACTGTAAAAAAATACTGTAAATATTACAGTAAAATCCTGGCAGCAATTCTGCCAACAAATTACCGTAAAATTTACAGTATACTGTAAAAATTAATTTAGTCAAAACGCTTAAAACATACATATTTGGTGAGTTATTACAGAGATTGTGAATGTGTGGAGAATAAAAAAACACTGACGAACACCCTAACTTAGTAGGCCTATCCACAATTTTTTACAGTGCATATACTGTAAAATTTACAGTTTGCTGTAAACTGTATTACATCAAACTGTAAATATACAGTAAATTTGAATGAAAACCTGTAAAAGCTATATTTTTACGGGGTTTTGTTGGCAGAATTGCTGCCAGTATTTTCCTGTAAAATTTACAGTATTTTCCCCTGTATATTTTAGTACTTAATGGTATAATTGAAAAATTCATAGTAGTGTATAATGTTGTTATTACTCATTAAATATCGAATAAAGTCTTCACTTTTAGATTTTGTCATTATAGGCCTGGAAAATTGGACATAAAATTTACAGTATTTTCCTGTATTTCCAAATTACAGCCAAATATGTAAGTTTTGGGAAGTTTACAGTATTTTCATGTAAATTGCACTGTAATTTTTACAGTGTAGAGAGTGCCGTTACTGTAGCTGGTTACTACTTGGGCCATATAACGTAGTTTAAACTGACTCTATAATAGTTCATATAGGAAGACAACAGCTCATATCAACCTGATACAATAAAATCAAAATGGGTGTGGACTGTATTTAAGGACTACTCAGTGACGTCATAGGTGTTTCCCAGTAAAAATAAAAAAATATGCTTATAAAGAAGCGAAAAAATTGTCTATATGTAGGAGGAAAATTTAAATATGGTGACCTAGTTTCTTTCGAGAACATCAAGTGCTATCTTTGTTTCTGACTTGTACCACAGGCTCCTTCTCTCTCTCTACTGCCTAGATCAGCTTCCTTCCCAGCGTCAACTAGTGTTGAGTGGTCTGCAATTATTCAGAAGTACGAGAGAACTTGCGGGAAAATGTTATCAATAGTTTTCATTATGGTTCTTATTATGTCGAAAAAGATGTGCATGGGTGTTTTCTTCTTGATTATGTCCCCCTGAGAGGGTATAACCGCCGCCATCATGAGTTATGATCATGTCCGCAATACACCAATGTCATTAAATCTCTTTTTGGTGCTCTAAAAATATTACTCCATTCTTACCCCATCTATTGGCAATTTTAGTACATTAAACAAAACATGCCTCCTACCGGTGGCCATCTTGGACAATTAAATGTTTAAGCCCACTTCAGGAAGGTAGAACTTTATTTCGTTTAGTCCTGGAAAAAATTTCTATCTATAATGAAAATACAATAGCAGTTTTTCATAAAAATGGTGGCCATTTTGAAATAGGCAGTACGCGCTAATGTGCAACTTTTCGGGGCAGAAACATACCTAATCTTAGTCAGGGGGACACCCCTTCAAGGTAATATATTGGAAAATTAATCACCAGGTGGGTGCAACAAACTCGAACTATAAGGCCTGTACAGAAACTGGCTTATGGACTATAGTTATTTCTCGACATGTATGGCTTTTTGAATCGCTGTAGTCATGTGTACACCATCAGTTATACATTTGGGTTAGTTAGTTGCGTTTCGCAGGGTGTTACCCAATATCTGGTTACCCAATCTGGCTTCCGCCTTTCATTTTTTACTTTCACCCATGTTTCATTACACTCAATATTGCAAGTGAGAAGGCTTTGAAGATATTTATCAAGGTAAATTTAGTTTTACTTTCGTAAAGAGTTGGGCACAATAAATCACCCTCTTTTATATAACAAAAGTGGTCGTGTGTCATATATTGGATACATGAATTTGGCGGAGTTGTTACATTTTCTATCACCAAGTCATATTTAACATATCCTATTTCCCTTTGATTTTATGTTATCATTACAAATTGGTGTCATTTGAAAGAAGAAATAATGCACTTTTTAGACATGTGAAAAGATATTGAGGCGGCTACCAAGTATTGTGACATTTGGCGTTTTTAACCCCCATATGTAACTAGATCTTGTTGATTTCTTCTGATAAAACATAGTTATGTATGTTAAGGAATAAATATAGTTTGTTAAACTTTACAAATTTGCCTTAGTTGTTGACCTTGAAACAACATTGAATATGTTCCTTAGTTCATACCCTTTCAGAATTATATACTTTCCCCACCTGCTGTGCACAGTTATTAAGCTATGACTCTTGAAAGTGAAAATTCCATTTTTTTTTCTAATTTTGCATATGTAACCATTTTTGTTACTGGACCTCTTGCATGTATCATTTTATACTAACGATGTCATCATTGAAATGTTGTGAAATTGTGTGCATGTAATTATACTTGTTACCATGTATATATTGTATTTGTGCGATGAGATGGAATTAAACCCGGAAACTGGTATGCAAGCTCATATTTAAAGGTTCAACGAGAGATTTCACATATCAGGTGTCCCTAAAAAATTGAAAGTACTGATTTTTGCCCTAATGTAAGCTTTCCATTGAAAATAACCCCATCTGAAAGGATAAGCTGAGAAATGTTTCTTTGGTACACAAATTGTGAAATTTCTAATTTCGTATAGGAGCAAATACAAAATTCAGCCTATGTTTTATATTAAATATAAGCAAATCAAAATCACCCTTGTTCTCTCTCTAAGACATTTCTGTAGCCAAATACAAGGTATGAAATCTATTGAGTGTCTAATCTATATGAAATTAGTGATATGACACAATATTTGGGTGTCTCAAAATCTCTTGTTGCACCTTTAATGATTTGATGTATTGTTTTTTTTTTATGGAAATAAAGATTGATTGATTTCAACATACAATAGTTATTATGCACCAACGATGTCAATTCGCATTCACATAACACACATTTTGGCAAAATATTATGAAACAGTAAAGAGTATTTCGAACATTATATAGGTACTCGTAATGACAGACAGAAGACCCTTACCTTTCTCAGAATGTTATTTTTCGGACGATATTATTAAGAGGGCAAGCCCAGGCAAGTCGAATTCATTAACGCAATAACAGCACATTTTTTTTTAAGAGCGCCCCCAATTTTCCGGATATTTCGAGATTTTCGCACAGTTGTATTGATAATTGACAAGTAAACAATACATGGGAATGGTAGAGTTCAAAAAATCTCTATGTGTTGCAAAAAGGAAGTTTGTAATTAGAATAATTAATATCGGAAATCTCCGATAACAAATCAACGGCTGCTGAAAACGTCCTTTCAATATAAAATAGCCTGAAAATTGCTTCATGTACGTGTCTACGCTCATCCATTAGTTGTTCCGTCGGTTCAGGAAGTTAAATTAGAGGTCATGGACGGAGATAAATTTGGCGTGTTAAGCTCCGCCATTAAATTACAATCTGGGATCCCGATTCTAATTACAAAATCGCTTCCCAGCCTTCTTTTATGACAAGTACGCATTTTGTGGCATTACCACGCGCAGGTATAATTTACTAGACAATTACCAACGCAGCTGTGCAAAAATCTCCAATTTTAAAAATTGAGGCCACTTTTAAAAAAAATGTGATGTTATTGCTTTAATATAGTATATCATATAGGGTACGGTCACACAGTACTGTGAAGTCATTGCTGGGCATCAACTTGCGGCTTTGCCAGTGTTAAATAAACCCACCAACTTTCGAAACATACAATTCGAACTGATTTCACCTTTATACCTCCCCTTTGTGGGGGTTATCTCCAGACGGATATACAATTTCGTGCTTTCGAATCTATTCCGATATCAGTTACTTTTAGCGTAATAAACTTTTTAACAAGTAATTTAGAAATACAAACTTTCAAATCTCAAGTGCGAATACCTTTTGTATGTTAGTCAATCATCGTCAGTGCATCTATGATGGCCTGAATTCAATCATGTAATTGCATTCCGTGTAAGGTTATCTGTAACCTTACGGTCAGTCATTCACTCTGTGACGTTGGTAGTGGTCTCTGACCGACCAACCTGCTTTATATCACACCAAATAACACATCTCCGACAAAGAATTTTATGACGAGTTGGTAACAGTTTTATTCACCACATCACCATCAGTAAATTAAGTCCGAAAAATGCCGGCGTGAAAGCAGCTAATAGTCGCACAGGAGCCTAGTCTGGGCTCCAAGACGATAACGAATAAAGCGTGAAACTTATGTGCGTGAAGCAAAGGAAAGTTACAGTGCCCTAATTCCTTACCGTTGTAGCCGAACTGTGAGTACGCCCGGACTATAATTACTTCTGCACCGGTACCAGCTTGACCCAATAATACACTTGGAAAGGTTGTTAATTACTGCAGTTATGATAACCCCTACCCAATTGTTAACAAACAGCAGGAGTTTGTAATGACATGATGCCATAGTATTTCACAACTAATTCACCAATCTGTTAATGACGGCGGTGTTTCATTGGCTAAGAACGATAGAACCAATTTCAACGAAGGAACTGGACTTAACCGGCAAGAACCAGTGTTTGAGTTTTGAAGCCCGCCAGGAAACGCCTATGGATACGAATAGCCCCCTTTACTAAAACTGAGTATCATCTTTCTGAATCATGTAATAAAGTAGGCAATTTGTTTCTCCTTGCTCACTTTCCTTGCCGAGTTGTAGTCGTTCATCTGGATCTTCCAAGACGTTGCCTTTAACGGGATGTTTTTTGTTTATATGTTCATCATCGGTAGATTTGTCGCTTTCAGGAAGCTCAATCTAAGCACACAATACACACAATGCAGGCATAATTAGCTTTAATTGCAACATTATGACAATATGTGCATAATAATGATTTTGGGATTTGTTCTTTCAAAACGTATGCCAAATTTCTTTAAAAATTGCTTAAAGATGCTTGTTGCGATTGTCTTTCGATGCATTGTAAACATTTAATAATTGGAGTAAATTTGCAAAGATCTAACTGATAAGACACCTCGGTCGCATGTGTTCATAGTGACTAGTAAGTCCGAACTGTTCCCATAATAGCAATGGTCGATACATGTACTTACTAAACTGCCTCGTGGTGATCGCGAGCCCCTCAGACAACTAAGAACAGCATCGTGCACAGATACATACATGCGATCAAGGCCTATCTCTCCACACTGGTTGAGAGTTGTCACAGTAAGCAATGCTTGGCGAACAGAAGCTGCAGATATCAAGTAAACAGTAAACAATATGTAAAGAAGTGACGCGTAAAACGATTCGTTGTCCGGTTCGTTGTTCCAGTAATCGATCCAACAAATCATAGGGCTTATATCGCGGGGAATGTAGTACGTGCTCTGATTTGTTTAAACAGATTGCTGGTGAAACAAATCCTCTATTACGTGGCACTTATTTAACTTTAAAATTTGAACTTATACAGTGAATTATTCGGTAAGTAAACTTGCGTGATCCCCCTGGCAAGATGGCAGTATGGAACATGACCTCAGTTGACCTTTGACCTTGGTCCATGACCTTTGACATCATCCACATATGTAGGAATCCTATTGCATTTTAACCCCAAGTCTGATTTCAAGCCGGACCGTTTGCGAAGAAGACCCCTGAAAAAACGAAAACCTAACCAAAGCTAACCAAACTGGAACATAAACACATGCCGCGCTATCGCAAATCCCCTTCTGCCTTTTTAAAGTGCCAGGGGGATAAACAGGATAAACAGAACAATTTGTTTAGCACATTTGACAATAATAACGCGCCTATCTTTTTTTTGAGGTCATTGTGTGAACTCTTTGGTGTTGGTTTTTTGGCCCAGGAAAAATAACCGAGGTCCAACAACCCAAAGATTTCCACAATGACCGAAAAAAAGATGGTGCAAAAGTTATTATTGTCATTAATAACCTTAGTTTTCATATCTACCAAAATCTACCAAATAAATATCTCACTTAACACCCCCATTCAATTTTTATTTTGATAGCCGTCTCCCTTGAATATAATAGTAAAGTCTACAGGGAATCCAGTAAAGAAAAAAACCCGTCTCATCCCAGTACAAGGTTTTGACCAATCAAAAAGTGCAATTGAACTTTTTGTAAATCCATGTTCAGGGGCATTTTCGAGTGGCAAAACTAAAGTGTGGGAAGAATGTTTCGCCATGGTTCGCTGTTTTTCCATAGCTGGAATTTATACACTTTTTGGCTGTTGATATTCAATTAAAATACAACTGGCGATAGGTAACAGCCCTGGGTAATCTTACGGATCTGGAGTGCTTGAAATAAGATGTAGATTTTGTGCTCAGTAGAAGTTATGATCATCACTAATCACAATTTACAGCGTGGCCGGGATTTCTCTGACATTGACAGTGGATAGGGAGTCCTTTGAGTTTTTTGAATTCGCGACTGGAAATTATTGGTTTTTGAACTGGAACAGAGGTACACAGCTTGTCGGAGAAATTCAAATATACCATGAATTGTACGGTAAGCCTATGTTCAGTGTTTTCACCTCAACTGTTCGGCAGTTATCCCTAAAAACTACATACGTAATCGATATCACTTCATTATCATGTATGCATGGCCATGTCATGACATGAATGATGATCTTGTTCCATTCATCCCTAACCGTACTACCTCGTATACCGTCCCAGAACCACCATGACCACTGCTGTAGCGTGGATTTTCAATTTCCCGGGCCTTGTTTTACAAAAACAGAGTCAATTTGTTTATTTACGCATGATTTGTTATAGAAGCATCCAAAACATTCATATTTTCACTGTTTACATGGGGTTTTTAGAAGAGCGCAGGTCCGACATGCAGAGTTTGAGTTTTCACTTAGTCCCTGGTAATGAAACGAAATGAGAATTTCTTAGGCCTTTATTAATACCTAGGCTATGTACATGTGGTTCTCACGTTTTATTAACATATTGTAATACATTTTATTTTCATTTATCCATTTTTAATTTGATTTTTTAATGACTGTATTTTTTCATTTGCTTTTTTATTTTTTTTATTTCTTTGTCTATTTATTAATTTAATTTTGTTTATTCATTCAAAATTTTATTACAATTTTTTCATTTTTGTATTTATTTTGCTTCATTTATCCACTTGTGTATTTACATTTTTTATATAAGTTTTAATTTCTTCATTTTTCTATTTGTGTATTTTGTGCATTTGCATTTGATCATTTGTTATTTATTTTTTGTTTTAATATTTGTACATTAATTGTGTTAATTTGCTATTTGTTTTGTTTATTATTGTTTGCTTCATTTTTATAAATTTATTTGTTCTTGTCCATCTATTTGCTATTTATTTTTTTTATTATCTTGTCCCTATTCATTATTTAATTTTGTGTTATTCATGCAAATTATTATCCATTTACAATTTTTATTTCATTTTTTATTATATTTGTTCATTTATCCATTTGTGGATTTACATTTTGTATATATTTTATTTTCTTCATTTTTCCATTTGTGAATTTGCATTTGGTTTATTTGTAGTTATTTTTGTTTTAATATTTGTCCATTCATTTTGTTTATTTGTGTATTTGTTTTGTTTATTATTGGTTTGATTATTTTTTATTTCTTTGTTTTATTTTCTGTTTTATTTAATTCCAATGGTTATTTGTTTGTTATTTCCTTTATTTTGGTTTATTTATTTATCCTTCCCTATTTTTATTTCTACCACCTCCACCTCCACGGACTCCCCCCCCCCATCCGAGGTGGAACTATGGGGAATCCCAACACGCAGTACCGTGTACTTGATTGCATATTACAATCAATGACCTCTTGCAAGTTGCGTGTGCAGTACAAATACTCGATCCAAAAACACGGCCGTTTCATTGTTTTTTCACAGCACTGATTTTACATTTTGTAATGTCTTTTTTTTGGTGGGAAAAGACCCATAGTCGTCCCTTGGTTATCTCTTGAAAGACCCACTGCCCTGGGACTTTCCTCGTCCTAACCGAATGACCCGATGCTCACATGAAGTCATGAGACATGACCGCGTTGCAGTGATTACCATCCTTGATACGGTATAATCATGGCGATTGACTTTTGTGTCGCCTGCCCCCTAAGGCAGGAAGACAATAGGGATTACTTTGTCCCCTGTAGTTGTTGTCTGTTGTTGATGATGTCTGTTGTTGATAGTCTGTTGTGAAAAGGGTTCACATTTGCAATGAGAATATCTTCATACTTTAATGGATTTAAACCAAACTTGGGTCACAGGTGCAACAGGCATCCCCCACTTGTTGATGAGGTCAAAGGGTCACCTGCCAAGGTCAAAGGTGCATGTGAGGTCAAGTTGGAAAATAAGGCCTAACTGTAAAATTGACCTCATTTGAAAAGTAAGTTCAATTGGAACCATAACTTGAATCATAGGTGCAATATGGGATCCTCTCATTTGTTGATGAATGTCAAGGTCATACATCCAAGGTTCAAAGGTCATTGTGAGGCAAGTTGTAAAATAGGCTAAAAGTAACATTGACCTCATTTGAAAAGTTGAGTATCAATTGGGCTCCAACTGAATTAATAGGTGCAACATGGTATCCCTCATTTGTTGATGAGGTCAAAGGTCCATATCAAGGTTCAAGTCATGTTAGGCCTTCATTCACCTAACCCGCGACGGCAGGCGACACAACGGTCCGAGGACCGATGTATTTTTTGTTCAGTTGTTGATCCAGATCCATCCTGAGCTTCTTCGTATTAATTCCTCACGCAAAATGACATGATGGCTACTAAATGTAGCTAAATGTTGTCGTCTTCATCCATTATGTTTAGTTCGAAAATGAACTGAATGTTGTAATCGGTGCACCGCGGATACCATGTCCATACCGGCATGTGATGATGATGTGGGCATGGTGAAGTTCAGCCTCAGTTCAGGTAGGTAAGCCAGCTTACGTTGGAATGAATTGTTAGAAATTTTTTTTTTACCTTGCATATTAATTTATATTCAGTTTGTTTGATGTACTAAGGTTTGTCGCAATGGAGGTGAACTGAAAAGTGTCGCATTTTTTAATATAGTGCTTTTGTATTGGCTTCAAAGTCGCTTGTTATTTTGATTTTGGAATTCAATGTTTTCGCCAATGTCTATCCATCTTCGGGACCCCAATCAATTTCATTTTCTAGCTACGTCACACGCAGGAGTCATTGTGAGAAGTCAATGTGCTCTCACAATGACCCGCGACGTCGCGCGCGTATTTTAGGAATAATACCATTGGATTGGATCGCGCTATTACGCAGGTTATTAATATCACTTAAATAAGTAATGTCCATCGTGGCAAAAGTTATTTTACGTAAGGTATACACTCCAAAAAATGTTGAGTAAAAGCTGAGTATATTTTACCCAACAATGACTAAAGATTTTACTCAACATTAAGAGCTGTGACATTTTTACTCAACATGAGTAAAATAATTTTACAGTGTAATAGATTGCGACAGATATAGCGATAGACACAATAGCTACAGAAATATGAGGTATGTGGGATTGTTTTATGTTATGCGCTTTTTAAAACAAAATGTTTTGTCTTTATGGATTCACACCAGTAAACAACATGAATAACCGATAAGTCCAGCCCCCACTGCAAATGAGGTGTTTTTTTTGGTGACCCTCGCCTAAGTATACCCTAAAAACTGAGAGAAATAGCGAGATCTGGGTTGCAAATCATGGTTGCTATCAATATTAAGTATAAAATCTGTAGGAATATCAAAAAAATGGTTGTCATTGATATGTTATTTTGATCCGACAAACCAATTTTAACCGTATTCTTACAGGGAACACCTGACTGAAAAAGTGCTGTGACCTCCAGGGTCCACGGTGCATGCTAGTCTTCACGGTCCAGTAGCTCGAAAATTTTGGGGATAACTACCCTAATTTCATGATTGATTGGGTAGGAGATATGATGATCTTCAAGCAGAATGTTAGCTTTAAGGTCTGAGATGTTCCATTGAGGAGAAAATGACGTTTTCATCTCGCCAATCTTGTACAGGAACGAATGGGACTAGTATTTAGTGGTGTGAAACCTTATGTGTTACATTACACACCCTTGCAATCAGCAAATATCACATGTACATCAACTTTCTCATAGTCCGTCACTATGGTTTGTAAAGTTTTCACGCCTACTACGTCGACGTAATTAAACATGATACACGCCAATGATCACAGGCGTGTAGTTTGGTCAGCTGGTGACGAGGCTGAGTTGTCTGAGAAATGCTCATATTGGCACTTGTCCCTCGATACTACCCTTTTTTCACAATCTGTATCGATAAAAGACAGAAATCATAGAACCAAGTTGTTGCTTTGGGAACTACATAACAAATTCCTGTCCATTTTTGGATCTTTGTCCGCTTACAATAATACCGCCATCTATTTCAATTGGTTGATCTTTACGACAAAAAACTTGGTATATTCATGTATAAGTATAAGAACGGCTTTGCTACCAAAAATCATTTTATCCTATTTGTTAAATTTAGATAACACAAGAACAAAAATAATTATCGTCTTGAATTCATAAAACAAAATCTGTTCTGACAAATGGACCAAAATTATGGAACTCGTTACCACATGATTTAAGAACGGCCACAAGCGTCAAAACATTCAAAGATAACATTTCAATCTTTCTTAAAAACGACAACTAGGAAATCTTCAGAAATTACTTTTTTATAAATATATATAAATATATTTTGCAAATGCACGTTTGATCCAATGATATTGGATTCGATATGCCT
The DNA here is from genome assembly GCA_023653785.1 of Ophioderma brevispina. Taxonomy (NCBI): domain Eukaryota; kingdom Metazoa; phylum Echinodermata; class Ophiuroidea; order Amphilepidida; family Ophiodermatidae; genus Ophioderma; species Ophioderma brevispina. The sequence continues at coordinate 2,806 of JAMKCH010046141.1, read as the reverse complement.
TCAACATTATGTTAAATTTATATTTGTGTATATTTTAGTATTTTTGTAATCTTTCATTTTGAGACATTCTTGTGTGTGTGTGTGTGTATGTGTGTAGGGGTGTGTGGATGGGTGTTTGTTTTATGTCGTTTTTAACGTGTTTTAGCTCGTTTGTTTTTATAAGGTGGTGCAATACTTTTCAGGCTTTGCCTTTTGTTGTATCTCCGCCATCATTGTATGTATTTTTGGTATTGATTTCAATTTTGTATTGCATTTTTGATGGAAATAATAAATGATGATATGATATGTTAGCATTAATATGTATCTCGCTGCTTAGTTAAAAAACACATCCTTGTAAAACCATTGTATGTAGGTAGAAATATCTTTCTGGGGTTATACTTAATTCTCTAGTAACATGCTCATGCCGCCTTGTTAAATCAATGCTACATATCAAATTATAATTCGGAATCAAGAGTTCTGAACATTAAAATCCACTGTGTATGTAGATAGCTGTGCCCAAGATGAGAAGAAACATGTCAATGTAATATATATATTTAGCTCGCAAATAAGTAGTAAACAGATTTTGTAATAAAGCTTTTATCATAATAATAAACCTATTTCATCTAAAGCTGTGGTTTGATCGATTCTTTCATTATGTGGTCAAGCAGATAGCAAAAGAAACGCATTAATGAATGCGCAGGGCCGTACGCAGGATTTATTTTTTGGGGTGCGAAACTTTGGAAAAGTGGACTTTTTGTCGAAAAATTGACCTCTTTTTGGTAGAAGTGGACCTTACCCCCTAAAATGGTCCTTTTTTACTTTTTGAACATTTCATCGCCAGAAAGTGGACTTTCTTGGCAACATTTTTCTAAATTTTGGACCTTTTTATCAAAAATTTCAGCAAAAAGTGGACCTGTTGTAGAATTTTTTTTGGGGGGGGGTGCGACCGCACCACCGCACCCCCCTGCGTACGGGCCTGTGAGTGCGTATCAAAGACTAATCGTCAGGGGAGGTAGGACACGAAAGAACCAATTTTGAATTCGCCATTGGTTAACACGTAAACACGATTTTCGAACCAAAAATTATGATTCATTTTATAATGTTGTAGAACAATATTTTAACCTTCTAAGACCGTTGGAGTTCGACATCGAACTCCATTGTAAATTTGCGATATCTTTTTGACTGTTTTCGAAATTCGATCGTCTGTATCTCTTAAAGCGACATAATGGCATAAAAAATATTCAGACATAATGAAAAGGACCCTTACTGAAATCACTTCCACAAGTTTGAAAACAATTTGGATGTTTACATTCTGTAAAAACAGTAAAAACAGGAGAAGTTCCAGAGGGGGAGGTGGCAGTTCGTGGCAAATTTCTGGAAAAAGGATGCTGACATTACTGCCAGCATTTATCAAACTTGAAAAGCATGCTGTCATCAGCTCACAGCCTAAAGTACAATGCCTGAATCCTGGTCTGAATGCTTTTGAATTGTGTCACAAAACATGCTAGATACACTGTAAATTCTGTCAGGGATGTCAACACCTTGGTTTTCTGTTCCAGAAATTGCCACGAAATGCCACCTTCCCCTCTGGAACTATTCCTGTTTTTACTGTTTTTACAGAATGTAAACATCCAAATTGTTTTCAAACTTGTGGAAGTGATTTCAGTAAGGGTCCTTTTCATTATGTCTGAAAATTTTTTTATGCCATTATGACGCTTTAACTATGTACCTTCATTCGAGGCCGACGGTTGGTTCCCGGCGTTCAAACGATTTTGACCGCCATCATCTGCTTCTATCAAGAGTGATAATCCTTCACTGCTTACCGATGATAGCGACGGCTGCTTCAGTGTTGAGGTTGCACACCACCAAATAAATTGCCATTGGTTTATGTACAAAATGGCCCTAATTAAAACGTCCATTTCTCATTAACGAAGCGACTCAGTCGCTTAAATTATGCATCACCTTGGACCGCTAGACCTCTGCATCCCATTCAGCAAGAAGAATCCATAAGTTGACCACGGATTTTCCGAGGTACTGAAGCATGAAGACAACGATGAGTTCCGATCCCCTCTGAAACTGTGGCTTCTAGTCAAAATATTTCTATGGGGTGGGTGTAAAACTAGTACTGTAATTACTCAGTAGTAAGCCTCACATACTTTTTTGTCTTGATATTGTGCTGATTTGTATTTTTAAATAATTTCTAACACAAAATATGGCCCAGGAAGTTCCAGTTTCTACTATTTTGCAATTTTAACTTAGGTCTGTCACATTTTTTTAACTTTTTCCCAAACACTTTTCGGTCAGAGGGTGCCAGACCAGATTTATTTAGTGGTGTGGAATCTTGAGTGCAAGATGACAAGATGACTTTGTGTATGTCTCAAGTACATAATAGTTTGTAATCGTGTAAGAAACTAAACTAAATCGTAGACCTATCATAAATTATAGACGTTCTGACTTAATAAAAGATATCGCAATTTGTGTCTTACCCTGCTTTGTCCTTTTACGTCACTGTCACTTCTTGTTCGTAATAACTCTTGAGGATTAACGCCAACCATTTTGTAGAGTGAGTTCTTGAAATGTTCAGCATTTATGAAACTTAACGAAGAGGAACAACGAAATATTTTAACTCCTGGAAACTCTTCTACCTGTCATTAGCAATAATGATAATAATAATAACAATACTACTAAAAATAGTAATAATAATAATAACAATACTACTACTAGTAATAATAAACAATAAGAATAGGATAGCAAACACCAAAGTGAAACCATAAATGGCAATATTGAAACAAAATCAATGCGTCAAATGGGTTACAATAAAAAAAAC
>JAMKCH010046140.1:0-12585 GCA_023653785.1 Ophioderma brevispina | reverse complement strand
GGTAAGATAAGACCATTATGAAAACTTGGGCTTCTGCCAGTCCGGTAATATTGATTTTATTAAGTGATATGGTATTGTTCAGGCTATACCAGGTGCATGGCGTAAAAAGATTACAGGCGAGTACAGCTGTTTGAACTGTGGTATAGATACAGTGATTGGATGCTCACTAAATGGGGATTTCGTGCCACTTGAGCTCATCAAATCTTGTCATTTTTATAAGCATTTTGTTAAAACAGGCAATACAACCCCCAAGTGTTTATATGGGCTTAGTAACGCTTATGGTTTAATTATGCAAAGTTACAAGAATTTTTTTATGCTACCTTGGAAAGTGACGATAGATAATAGACTTAGATGGCTGCAATTTAGAATTAACCACCTAATTTTACCTACTAATAAATGGTTACATAGAATTGGTCTGATAGAAAACCCCTATTGTTACAGGTGTAAGGCAAATATTGAAACTCTTGGTCACATTTTTATTGAATGCCCTGAGGTGGATAGTTTTTGGCGTGAATTTAAAAATAGATGGTATAATTTATTTAGGGGTGATATATCTGATGTGGAGAAGCTGTTTGGTATAGTGCACTGTGATATTGATGACTGGGGATTGAAGAATCAACTTCTCCTTATTGCCCGGAGGTATATTTATATGAGTATTAAACATAGTGGATCTACACCATCTATTGGTGTTTTTGTTATTTTATTAAAGGATACTAGCGATTAGAAGAGGTCATCGCAGGGCAGCGTGATAGATTAGGATTTCACTTCCAGAAATGGGATAAAATTGGTGTCGGATAGTTTATTTGAGCCAATTCCTTAAATGCATTGCATCTTGTTTATGCTCTTTGTCCTGTAGTTGCATGTCAATACTCGTGAAGTAGAGTGTGCAGGAATGTAGCATTAAAATTGCCTAGGTGCTGGCATTTATGTGTGGGGGTGAATCTGGCTGCAGCCTCAGGCTTCGAATTACAATTTTAGAATTACGCGCACCGGTGCATGTGGCTTCAAAAAATTACATGCACAGGGTAAAGTTGCATGCACAGGCTAATATAAACGTGGATTGTTGCTGTGCTGCTGAACTATGTTCATGTCAGGCTCTGGTGCGTTTGGACTGTTGACGGTTGGCTCAAATATTTAACGTTTCAGCATTCCAATGACTTTCGTGAGGTGAGGCTAGAATTGCATCAGTTTTATATGGGTTCATAGGTTTGGGTTCTTTTTGGTGCTCATGCGCGCTTCCACTGCGGGGTTCCAGGGGTTTGGCATCACTTAGAGAAACGCTGCAATTCGCCTGTGTCATGTGTGCACCTGATGGTTAATACAAGCCTGTTAGTGCCTTTGTAAGTGGTTTGTTAATGCATTGTGGAATTGGACACAATACACTTTTTGTGTCGGGCCTGCCTCAAGGCAGGAAGCACAAAAGGAAACACTCACTTTGTCCCCGGTAGTCTGTTGTTGAATGTCTGTTGTTTTTGTTGTTGTTGTTGTTTTGTTTGTGAAAGGGTTAACATTAGCTTTAACATGATACTTTGATGGATTTAACTCACTTCGGTCATCTAATATGCAATATTGATGCTCCCACATTTGCTGGTGAGGTCAAGGTCACATATTAAGGCAAAGGTACATACATAAGGTCAAAGGTCATGTGAGGTATTTGGTTTGTACTAATGAGGCTGAAATGTAAATTGACCTAAACTTAGGGTTGAAGTTCAAGTGGAGACAGGCTTGGACCGTGGGTGCAGCATGGGCCCCTCAATAGTATATGTCACGGGTCACAATCCAAGGTCTAAGTCATGTTAGTCAAGTTTGTAAGACTAGGCTGCAAATGTAAAATTGACCTATCTTGAGAGTTGAAGTTCATTGGAACCAAATTTGATATTATTCTGTGCAACATTGGGTCGCCATCATTTGTTAATAAAGATGTCGGGGTCACATGGCAAGGTCAAAGTCCAATGAGACCTATAAATTGACCTAAATTGTAAAGGTGAATTCAAATTGGAACCAAACTTGAATCATAGATGCAAGATTGGGGGCCCCTCATTTTTAATAAGGTTCAAAGGTCCCCTGCGGAGGTCGAAGGGCAAATGAGACCTATTATTACAAAACCGCGACAGCCGGCGACACATGCATCCGAGGACGACTGTTTTTTTTGTGTTTGGGGGGTGGGATGTACTATTGTTGGTTGTTTAATTCCCACCAGTTTCTAATCTAATCCATTCTATAATGTAAAGCCTGAAGTAATAATGGTTGTCTGAAACTGGAGGGACGGGCAACTAGCAGCATGCTATAATATTAATTTTTCCTACAGGGTATTTGGTTTAATTGCTAGTTGTGGGGTATTAATTGTCCCATTGACTTAAGCTGATGGTGGCCGTTTTCCTATTTGGTGAGTTGGGGTACATGGGCTGTAATAAGCTGACTTTGCTTCATCTTTGTGAGATGAATTGGTGTGCATAGGCAGAATGGGTGAATGAGAACAGTGCAGTGGCGTTACCAGACCCTTTGACAAATTGGGTCAAAAGTGGTGCCATGGTATTTTTTGAGGGGCTACTTGGGTCCTTCCCCATGACCCCACTTTACAAAAGTTCAGTTTCATTGGGAGGGGGCTTGCGGGGGGGGCAGGTTTCCGTTGGGGGGGGGGGGGGGGGGCTTGCGCCCCCTGCCCCCCCCCCCCCGCTGGTTCCGCCACGGACAGTGTATGTATGGAGTCTTCCTTGACTGATTGTCCTTGCATTTCAGTTTTTCCGGATAACCTTTGTTTTAGATACTGCCTACAATCTATAATGCAATGTTTGGAATTGTAAACTATATTTTTTTTCTGCCAATTTGTATTCTTTTTTCTTTGTCTGATTTGTGTGTGTTGTTTGCGATTATTGTATTAATATAGTCAAGGCCTGTTGGTCCTGGAACAAACGACGTAAAAAAAAAAAAAGGAACGAGGGAGGACTTGCTAAAATAAACTTGAAATAATACGCCCATGCCGTACTTCTGTCCAGTGGGGTATCAATTATTGCGACCCTGCCAGGGGGAGGCCTCAGCATCTTTTTTTGGAAATCATGATGGATTGCATAATCCGCAGATAACAAAGCGAAAAACGTGCATAAAACACAGATATTTTGTAGTCTGCAATCACCATTTTTGGCCCCATTGAAATCGTATTGACTACTTTGGGACCATCATTGACCGGTTGGCGAAGGCGAATAGCATTGAAATCGTATTGACTACTTTGGGACCATCATTGACCGGTTGGAGAAGGTGAATAGTGTACGTTGGTACGGGCATGTGTTGAGGAAGGATAACGAGCATGTGTTAAGAAGGGCTTTTGAGTTCGAGGAGGGGGGTTTGAGGAGGAGGAGGGGACGTCCAAAAAAGACATGGAAGAAGCAAGTGGAGGAGGAGAGTAGGAGGGTTGGGTTGAGGATGGAGGATGCATTGAATCGGGTGATATGGAAGGAAGGAGTATAAGTAAGGGCGGTTGCTGCGAATGTGAGGTGAATCCGGCCACCCCCGTTGAGGGGGATAAAACCGGTGTGAAAGGAGATATGGTCCGGCAGGAACCACAGTCCGGGCTCCATAGACGACAACGGAATAAAGCGTTACGTGAAGAGTCAACTGAATCGATTGCCCTATTGTTCACCATTGTTCCCGGACTGTGAGACCGGCGGACCATATCTCCTGCCACACCTGATTTAAAACTTTGGTTTTAGTAGTAGTAGTACTTCCCCCGTTTTCTGGGAGGACGGTTTGCATCTTTCTGACAAAAATTCTGAACACAACAATCACTTATATGCATAACCAACAAGCCTACATGCTTATTCCTAAATTTGAGTTGAATTTTCCATGTCAGTTTCGATCGAGAAACGAAGATTTTTGTGCAGTTCCCATAGTTACATGGGCACGCGGTCGTCTTGTTTACCTTTTGAAGTCTGCAGAATTCAGCATGTTTGCCGACAATATTCTGCCGATTTCTGGCAATCAAAGAATCCGATCTCAATATTTTTTACAGCCGAGTGGTTACTTATGATGAAAGAATAGATTAATAAGCAAAAAAGATGTCTTGAATTTTTATTTTTATTCTGAAAATTTTATTTCCCACCACGCTGGTGCCTTCAATGGAGCTGCACTCAGTCACAGAGATGGACGTCAGGGAATCTTGTGACTGAGAATTTCAATTTCCCCCTGTTCTCTAAATGTTAGACCCCAGGGCCGGGGACCTCAGCTCGGCGCGCCTTGCGGGAAATTGAGCTGACATTAGGCCTATAAACGCAGGAGCCTGGACAGGCTCCGGGGACAGGCTGACCTCTTGGCTGAACGGCGCGGCGGTTCAAAAAACTTGCAATGATCCCGATAAAATGGAAATTTTGAATGGGAATAACACTGCCAAAAAAGTTCGAACATCACGATTACATTTTAATCTTTTGATTTATACGTAACATGGACATTCGAGAATAATTTTGAGCTAACACATGTTATTTTCATCGAGGCATTTATTTGTTTCGATAGCGATTCAATATTTTCATTTTCATATATTAAAATGCCCGCGTTTTATGCAATGAAATGACAATATTCCTGGCATTTAGCAAGAAATATCAAATAGCTTTCACTACCTACGGTGATTTTATAAATTAAATGAATCAGAAAAACTTCTAGTAATTTATTGTGATTCAGTTGATTTTAATTTTTTTATACATTTTCCTGTTGATTTTTGATGTTTTTCTGGCGATTTTACGTTGAAAATATCGATCCTCGGATTAGTTGATATCTTGACCGTGCGACGACGTGCGTGTGTGCTACTTGTATAGCTTGCCTTTCACGACATGGAAGAGATCGGACTGCAATGGTAGCTATATAAAATGGTGATATACTACAGATTTGAACGGGCGATACTGCTCACTGATAGCCTGGTTTGATATGGTGTGACACATGCGTTAAAGTCCCCGTTTATGTCGGGAAAATTTTTGTACCACCCGGCTTAAGTCCCAGCTATCATCAATGATTATCCCGGCAGGGCGGAGACAAGCTAACGTACATTCCCGGGCAAGTCCCGGCTTGCGGGGCAATACTTTTTTGTACATGCCCGGCTATGTCCCGGCATATACCCCGCTATGTCCCGGGACCCTCAGGGTCGGGATTGAACTTGACAAGTGCATAAAAATCATTAAAAGTTTAACACATAAGTGTATAAGGTCTTGTGCACTCCCGTTTGTGTATTATGGGGTCCCCCCCCCCGAAAACCACTTTGCCGGTACATCAATACGACCACATAACAGGAAAAAATGAAAATCGGTTGTACCGATTCAAAATGACGGTCCAAAACCGATTTTTGGAACGCGCACCCAATCCCCTCCCCCCCCCCCCATGAAAAACCACTTTCCCGAAGAACTGTTTTCCATAAAATTTGGCTCATAATAGGAGAAAGTAAATACATTAACATTGCTGAAATATTTTAAAAAGTTACTCCAGTACCATTTAAGGGGGCAAAACAAATTTTGAATAGCACCACCAAAATGCTTAATTATGCTAATTAGCATAATAACGCCATGGCCAATTTGAATTTTTCCACCAAAATATGCGCAACTGATATTTAGGCAATTACATAAAATTTGGGCGAAAATAATTTACCGTTAAAAAATGGCGCACGAAAAACAAAATTTTGGGTCCCCTCCCCTTATACACTTAAAGGTGCGTGTTCCGAACGTCTTTGGGACCCCCTGATTTACCAGGTGTAGAAGTAATTATAGTCCGGCGTACTCACCAGTCCAGATAGTCCGTCAAGAAGCAGACCTCCAGCGCGCAGCGCTCGGGCTTCGCCCTTCGTTGGCGTAGTTTTCCGAGGTGAGCTGTGATCTCTACAGTCCGGCTACAACGGTAAGGAATAGGGCACTCAATTCAGTTGACTCTTCACGCAACATTAGTTTCACGCTTTATTCCGTTATCGTATATGGAGCCCGGACTATGGCTCCCGCCGGACTATAGCTGCTTTCACACCGGAAGTAGCATCGATTTTGATATCAGATGAAAGGCCGTATTTTTCTCATTGTCGTCCTGAAATTTGAGCCCTCAAATCCATTTCATTCTCATGATGTAAACAAAACACCGACGAATTAATGGCTTACCATATTAGCACAGTATTGAATAAGGCTTTGCAATGCGCATTATTGCTTCTACCATCAAAACCGTAAGTTTGTTCCCCACGGTACTTGGTGGGGCGTATGCGCAAATGTCAGGCTCTTATATCAAGTAGAGAACACAATAGACATAAATCGGAACAAGCACCTTTAAGTGTAAAATTTTCAACCAAAATCAGAAATGTCATCAAGAATGTAGCTAACCTGGGCTAAATTTTGATTCTAGTAAATTTTCAACAACAAATAAAGCTTGGCCAGGATTAAATAACTGTGTGCAATTGAACTAACTGGCTCAGTGATTTCCTTTAACGCGATATTGATCGATTTCTCTTTTACACGCTTCTTCAATAAAGATAATATCGTGACCAGAGATTTGGGGGAGGGGCAGGGAACTTTTGTCCTCTGGGTTAAAAGAGACATGCGCACATAATATTTTGTGATCAAATTTGAGAGGTAAAGCTCAAGACCGAATGATATGGAGAAAAATCAACTAGAGATAAACGGGGATCGACGTTAATAGTTTTCGTAACCTGACCCATCTGACACTTTTTTTCTGACACACTTATGATTTCGGAAACCCTTCACAGAATAAAGAACAGGTTTATTGGTTTAAGATTTCCGATTTCTTAAGTTACGGAAACTCCCCTTCTCTAATGATCTATCGGATTCACCATACAATGTACACTTTGTCACATGATCCACAAGAGTAGAAAACTTTAGGTTGGAGTTCCTTTAGAGGAGGAGCTGGGACCCAGGTCAAACATCATCGTTTACCCCATACAGAAAAGGTTTGACACCTTTGGTAGTTAGTATGGACCCTCTACATCAATGCTAGGTAGGTAGTACAATCAAATTGTGGTATCACTTTTTCAATAGGGGTCAATTTAAGTTTACACAGGGGTCATTTTTTTTAAATGCTCCAATCATGTTGAAATGTATGCCATATTATCCGTCTAGTCATAAGGATTCCAAAAATGTATAGTTTGTACCATCTATGACCATTGGTTTGGGAGTTATAGGGTAAAAATGGCTAAAATGGTAAAAAGGTCAATTTCTATTTGTACAGGGGTCAAAATCAGAAGTTGCTCCAATTTTGGTAAAATTGAAAGAAGTTGTTCATCTAGCTTAATGTGTCAAAATAAGGAATAGTTCGTACCATCTGCAATGCATAGTTACCATGTTATGGGACAAAATAGGTCATAGGGCAACATAATCCAATTGGTGTTGACCTTCTTTGACCCTTATCTCCGTTAGTAAACATTTAACATAATCAAAACTATACTTTTTATGAGTCCTCTTACCTCAGGCAATAATTTGCAAGTATTTAAAATATAATCAGAGTAACTTTTAATGTTGACCCCTGTACAAATTGAGATTGACCTTTTTTAGCATTTTTGTCATTTTACCCTATAACTCCAAAACCAATGGTCGTAGGTGGTACAAACTATACATTTTTGGAATCCTTATGATTAGATGGACAATATGGCATACATTTCAACAGGATTGGGGCATTTTAAAAATTTGGCCCCTGTGAAAACTTAAATTGGCCCCTATTGAAAAAGTGATACCACAATTTGAGAGTACTACCTACCTAGCATTGATGTAGAGGGTCAATACTAACTACCAAATGTGTCAAAACCTTTTCTGTAGTGGGAGGTAAACGAACTCCTTAATAAGGCACTATGATTATTTGCTCCTACTATAATTGGGACAGGGTGGGTCTTTTAGGTGCTGTACTAGTTGTTGTTCGTAGAGTGTTGGACTACGACTAGTGACTGATATACGCGAAACAATCATATTATCCATAACAGCCGACCGACGACCTACCAACCGAATATCGACAGTGTAAAAGTAATAATAACATAATAATTACAGAGTTCTTATACGCGCAAAAATCATAGTACTGCTTCAGCCCTAGAATGAGACGTGAACGAGGAGATTGTAAATGTTGCTGAGTTCAGAGATTATATAAGCAGGTAATTGATGGCTTTGTAAGTCAATAACAAATCTGTAGATGATTCGTTTTCAACCGGGGTAACCATAAAGGCTCCCAAATTGCTTATATGCTGATTAAATTTCTTTTCCTACTGATGAGATGACCAGTTTTAGATGCGCATTTTTTAAAATATATTAAAGTTGGTGAATATTTCGGCCACAAAGTAGCTTTTAGTACACGTAACACATATTGGACACGAAAAGTTAATTTATGGGTACAAAGATGACAACTTGTTGGGGGGGGGGGGTTCCTAGGGGACCGCAAATTTATTTCGCGCTGGTGGCCGCTTTACGCGTCGGGATTTTGTCGCCGAATTTTTTGGTAATGTTCTGATTTTAAATGCGAACTTCTTTTCATACCAAATGATTAAAATCGGCCAAGCCGTTTAAGAGTTAATTAGTGGGGTCCCATGAGAACCCCCCCCACTTGGGCACGAACGGAAGTCATTTGAGAAATTTTTAAAAAATAAGAATAAGAAACCCGGAACCCAAGCAATTTTTTGCTGATATAAGTTCACCCATAAATGTAAGTAAACACATTATTAGTAACATTAAAAATAATTAACCCTTTATGTGCTGAAACCAAAACAATTTCATCATGTATGTTGCAAAACCGTGTACTGTCCAAACTCTATGGGAAAATGACGAGTATTTGGCAACACCCGTTAAAAATACCAGTATTCCCTAAAAACTGCTGGTTTTGTGTTAATTCAAGTAATTGGGTCTTCTAGAAGGATATCACCATAAATACGTTTTCAAAATTTTTGATGTAAACGCAAGGTCATTTGAATTTTCCGCTCTTTTTGCCCAATTTTCGGATTGTTTTAAAACAAGTTGCCCCTAATTTGCACCCAAAATAACAAATATCACTTTTTCGTATGTGCCGTATAAATTTCCTCGTCTCCAAAAATTCCCTCGGGAAAGTGGTTTCCTTGTGGGGGGTCCCCATGGAACCCCCACTTGCCGGTTTACCTTTTACCACGGGAGTGAAAACCCCTGGTCACTTAAGTGGTAAATTCGTCGTTCGCGTAATCCCTGGCCACTTTTGTATTTTGTATTTTGGTTTTTTTTTTTTAATATAAATAATTACTAAATACTAAGATCTTAGGCCCAGGAAGCCGGAAGCACAGCAGAAAAAACCTATGACAGAAAATACAGGGAGCACTATAAAGCCAATTACGATAAAATTGGAGACCAAATGAGATTTGAACTCGAAGTCCCAAATATGGGTGGCCCTATAGGGTTAAATTCAAAGATGAAAGAGCCTTGCAAAGAAAAAGGAAAAAAGTAAAACCTGGTCTAATTATGTACTTTTAGTGGCCTCTTCAAATTTTGGATACCATTCTGAAAATAGGGCAAACCATCAGGGTGGCCCCAGTCTAAATCCAAATGGTCAAGTTTGAGGATGTATGTAGAATTGATGAGAACACTTGCCCGCGAAAAATGGCATTTTTCCTGGCCTGGGAGCTCGAACGACTATGGGGCATGTCTTCTATGCGATTGTTTTTTGTAGCCTACATCACGGGCACTCGTTTTGCTAAACCACGTTTAAATTATAATAAAATGATAAAATCATATAACCGTCGGTTTTCCCCCCGCATACAAAGACTGGTTACATTTTCTTGATATAAATAAAATGTCACCTAAATTTCTTTACCTAATATCCACAGTTCCTAATTGATACACATAGACTTTAGCGAACCGTGAAGCTCACTCAGCTAAGAGATTCAAGCAATCGGCCTGTTTTTCCTTTTTTTTTTCTTTTTCCTATGTGGATGAGATCCTTCTCATAAACAACAGACGAAATCCTGTAAAGAAAACTTCAGAGGCTTTTTTAGTTAGAAGCATTTTAAATTGTGCTAGACTGAATTTTATGCTGACCACGAAAAATGTCGGTTGCTTTGCTGTATTTGGCGTTGCAAAGGGGTACTTCAACAATTCAAGAAAAAATCAAAAATGGACGCCAATACCCTCTAAATTTATGTCAAAAGATATAATTTCGTAATTTTCCACCGTTAACAGAAATTAAAACTTATCTTCTACAAACGACTTTTGCCCTGAGATATTTCCACGAATATCTAATCATAAAATTTACGCCTCAAGGGGTAAAGGCACCAAATTCAAGAGGGCCGCCAAAATATCATTCAAAACAACTTAATTTTAGGCGTACAATCCCCACAATAATTCGGTGTTATTAAACATGCTGTCTCTCGAAGGTGAGTATATTGGTGAGTATATTATTATCAACTTCTCAGTTTAAGTTGTAGCCCAAGGGGTAAATGTTGATCAAATTCAAAATGGCCGCTAAAATATATACCATAGACCTATTGTATAGGTCTAATCCAGGATTGTAAAAAAAGTCACTCCACTACCTGTTTTAGTATAGGTGTTTTGATACAACTTTCTAGACTTATATTTTTTTTTTTTTGCCAGTTAACTTTCTGGCTTTGAGGGATCAACAATTTACAAAATGGCTATCAAAATACAATATTTATCACTGAATATTTAAAATGTTAGGTATTAGTTTGCATACCAGTCGTCTGCACCAGAAAAGTACTGTTTGAGCAAGTCCAAAGACTGACAAGGTTCTTTACTACATGATTTCCATTTCTCGTACTTTGATAGATGCAAGAGAAGTATATGTTTTATATATGCAAAGTAAAATTAAAGACTAGAATGCCTGGATCTGGTTGCCTATATGACTTCTCTTTCTTTCAAAGGGACTTACAATGCATTTAAAAAGCACAATAGCATATCTCCCAATATCAGGATTACCGTTATTCCATAATTAAGTGAAGTAAAATATGTGGCCATTAAATGCTATTTATCCTTTCGAATTTACTTTTGAGAACTAAGCTGAGCAACATACATTTCAAAAATGAGATCGACAATTTTCCGGCAGCGGCTGCAGTAGTACTGCAAATTTATACGGCAACATTCCCGTACTTGTTAGTGCTTGTTTGCCGTATAAGTTAATGTCGTAAATTAAGACACACGGTAGTGTGTCCACCAAGTTTTAAAAATAACAACTAAAAAACACCAAAAAAAACAGCCAAAAAAACCATTAAAACAGCCAAGATACAAACGACACACACCGTGAGTATATTAACAGAAACAAACTTCCCTTTGTTTGACGCGCGTTTGACGAGAAATAGCACTAGGTGGCAATATCATCAATAATCACTTAACCGCTCGCAATACACAACCAGAGCATGTATTTCAACCCACAAAAGTATATTGAACACATTTCATGTGCAACATATGAACTAAGAAAACGGAAACGATGAATTAGAAGTACTTTCAAACGGTCACTTATAATGATTATTAGTGGCAAGTGCGAAACTCTTACAAGTGGTCTCACAGACCTACAGCCTTTATTACGAAATGGATAGTAGCCAACCTTAATACATAATTTCTAGTTATCCTCATGATGTGCCTTTTAGTGATAATATTGAAGATAATTCACTCTATGCAAAGAAAATGACGTTTAACGGGATTCTTTTGTTCAACATCACTACTGAACCACCATTTACTATCATATCCAAAAATTTGCGTTACATGCAATAAGCTTCCTTCGTGGCCGAGGGGTCTAAGCGTTGGACGTTATTGATTTTACTTTTGGATAGTCTCTTGTTGTCGGTTCGAGTTCGGCGGTAGCCCACGACTTTCGGCACATTAAAATTACACGAGAGTAAGATCATTTTCTTTACTTACGGTCACCTTGGCCATTGAAGTTTATGGAATGGAAGTATAATTCATCTATAGTTCAAACATTCCCAAAACCCCAAAAATAAGAAAAAAACAGCAAAAAAGCATTAGAACATCAATGATACAAGCGACACACACCGTGAGTATATTATCAGAAACAAACTTCCCTTTGTTTGACTCGTGTTTGATGAGTAAAACCACTAAGTGGGAGTATCGTTAACGACCGCTAAACTACTCGTAATACAATAGCTCAGCATGTATTTCAACCCTCAGAAGTATATTTGGTACATTTCATGAGCAAGATATGAATTTAGACAAACGAAACGACGAGTTAGAAATGCTTTCAAACGGTCATGTATGGCGATTATTAGTGGCAAATGTGAAACTTAAGAAAACGGTCTCACAGATCTACAGCCTTTATTACGAAATTAATATTGACAACATTTAGTACATGTTTTCTTTTTATCCTCATGATGTGCATTTTACTGCTAACATTGAAAATAATGGACTTCATACAAAGAAAATGATATTTAACGGGATTCTTTGGTTCAACATCACTAATGAACCCTCAATAGCATATACAACAATTCGCGTCTTATTTTACAAGCTTCCTCCGTGGCACAGCGGTGTAAGCGATAGGCGTCATTGATTTTACTTTTGGTTAGTCGGTTGTTGTCAGTTCGAGTCCGCCTGTGGCCCACCACTTTCGGCTTATTAAAATTATGCTAGTATTCAGTTCTGGTGATCATTCTCT
>JAMKCH010046139.1:0-15514 GCA_023653785.1 Ophioderma brevispina | reverse complement strand
ACCAGTATGGCAGTCATGCACTAGTGGATCATTTCGTAATGTTATAATGGATGAAATAGAATATACTCACCAAAATTGTGAAGTTATTATATTTATAATGTATACTTTACGAAATGATCCCACAGTAACCCTCTCCAGGCCTTTCCCCACAAGTGGAGCCTTGGGGAAGGTACAAAAAATGAAGCAAAGGTCAGTGACGTCATTGGTTGCGGCGTTATCGATGCTAGCATGGGACCGCTGCTGGGCATGGGGCGCACAGAAATGTTTAATGTGGCATTAGGGGTGTCTCTAGGCTTTTTTGAGCAAAAAAATGCCAATAGTTGGATCATTCGTAAGATCATGATAAAATAGAATAACTTCACAATTTGGTGAGTATAAAAACACTCTGAGGGCATTTTAAACAGCCTCAAAGCCAATACAAAACCTTTTTTGATCCCATTT
Source organism: Ophioderma brevispina (assembly GCA_023653785.1). Taxonomy (NCBI): domain Eukaryota; kingdom Metazoa; phylum Echinodermata; class Ophiuroidea; order Amphilepidida; family Ophiodermatidae; genus Ophioderma; species Ophioderma brevispina. The sequence goes on along the minus strand of JAMKCH010046139.1, from coordinate 15,073 downwards.
TTAGAGAAGGAAGTTTTGCATCCCACCGACACGGTGCACCCCCATCAAAACATTTCAGACCCACTTATTGCACATTAAAATCCTGCATTGATCCCATAAGAAAATTTACAAGTTACTTAATTTTTACCCAAAAAATGGTGATATTTTATTAGGAGAAGAAATTGTCGCCATGCCTGTGCAAGCCCCACCCCCCCCCAAAAAAAAATCAGGACCCCTTATTCCCATGAAAATCCTGCTGTAGCAAATCATGTAGCCTTACTTTTCAGTTTAAAAAATTGTGTAGTTTATTAAGAGAAGGGATTTTTATGACCAATGTGCAAGCCCCTTCAAAACATTCCAGGACCGCAGTACCGCAATAAACTCTGCATTGGGACACCCATAGAAATCATGTAACTTTAAAATAACCTAAAAAATCGTGTGTTTTTTAGAGAAGAAGGAAATTTTGCCACACCTGTGCCAGCCCCCCTCAAAAATTTAGGACCCCTTATTGGGCAGAAAAATCCTGCATTGACCCCATAGAAAATCATATGAGCCTTAATTTTCACATACAAATTGTGATATATTTCAGGGTCCCCTAAAAAGGTTAAGAATGTTTCTGATCGTCCATTTGGGCGATCTTGTGTATATCTTTGTTAATAGTTGCACGCATCTACATATGCACCGAATTCAGCTATTTTGTTCAAAATGAGGTAAAAATACTTATCATTACAATTTATGAGATTTTTAGGACGTCGATTAGGAAGACCGTATGGCACATATTCGTGTGTGTGTGTGTCTGTGTGTGTTGTGTTAAACTTTTGGTAGACACTTTTGGTAAAATGATGTGTAGCTTTTAATCAGTGATGATCAAGTTTCATACTTGGTATACTTATCCATTGAGGCAAGGGGTCCTATGTTGGGGGTCACAGGTGAGGAGGTAAAGGAAAATCACTTAGGTCCTTATAATCTTTTGCATATGGTATACACACTTTTTGACTCAAATGTTTTCTAGCATTTTTAGTGCAGTGAATGGATCAAGTTTTCATACAGGTTAACTTAGATTGAGCAAGGGGCTTATGTTTGGGTCACATGTGAGGAGTTCAAAAGGTCATTAAGTGGTCCACTTAGGGTCATATCTGTGTCATGTGGTATACACTCTTTTGGCAAAATGCTGTCTAGAATTTTAGTGCAGTTGAGGATCAAGTTTCATACTGTATGGCTTATCCGTTGAGGCAAAGGGTCTTATTTGGGGCACAGATTGAGAGTCAAAGGCCTTCCGGGGTCACTGTTAGGTCATATTTTGTGCATGTGTAAGACACTTTTTGGTTAAAATGAAAGTCTAGCATTTTAGTGCACTGATGGACCAAGTTCATGCTTATACATTGTAATGAGAGCATCTTCTTGGGGTAAACAATGCGGTCAAAGGTAATCACGGGGTCACTTAGGGGTTTTTTTTTTCCCCCCCCCATTATCTATCTTTGTGCATTTGGTATACACTTGTGCTGTGGTATACACTTTTGATAATGTTGTCTAGCCTTTTTAGTGCAGTGAGGGATCAAGTTCATACTGGGTATCCGTTATGCATTGATGCAAAAGGTCTACATAAGGTCAATGTTCCATTCAGCGGTCCATTGGTATATACACTTTTTTGTTAAAATGTTGTCTAGCATTTTAGAAAGTGCAGTGATGTGGCATTTTTTTTTTCTAAAACACATGTTCATTACAACGTATTCAGCAAGCGTGAGTAACTGCTGTTTGGCTTTTGAAGAGCCACCAATTCTGCTGTCTACTGTCGAAAACATGAGAACGTCATTTAAAATATACATTCCGTCAGGGTTGTTTTACCATCGGGTCCCTCGTGGCTTAACACTACATGTGACCCATAAAAATAAACCACTGTTCTGTACTTTCCATAATTGGTACTATGCCAACTTAAAGATCACCAAAAGCCCTACCTACACGCAAAGAAAACCATTTGAAATGCTTGATGACTAACAAAATTGTACATAATACATGGAAATTGCTTAAAATCACTGTCCTCATTTGAAGTAGGTTAATATTTTGAGTAGATTTAGCAATGTCTAAAACCATTTGGGACAACATTCAACATTTAAGGTAACCGCGAATGAGTAATAAAGATCCAGAAAGTTAAAAGAATGTGGACATTTGGGACATGCTGGTGTCATTTTGAAATTTAGTGGGAAATGTCCGTCAAAATTTCCTCTCCATATTAGGCTAATAAAGCTTACAACTAATTGACAGATTGATTGGTGATATTCTCTATAAAAACTTCTTGTTTATGTTCCTATACCTTGGTAGTAAAACTTGGTGGCTACCCCTTAAGTTTTTCTGTATCACATGATCATTATTAAAGTCAGTGTTCCGTCAAAAATCTGTCCTTCCGAAAACACAAAGTTTCACTACCATAATTTTTTCCCTGAGACTCGACACCCTCCAAATTTGTGGAACCATACCTCTTTGTTTTTTCACCCCCAAAATGTAGAATGAAAAAGTGCTCTGTCCAAATCTTGTCCTCTCTGAAAATTTGATCAATCATAAAATTTTTTCAGCGAAGGACGTGAAGTCCTCAAAATTTTGGAATCAATACTTCTTGCCTTGCTACAACAAAACATCAATACTGAATTAATCAACGCCAACCTTTATTTTTCACCCACCAAGAGACAGCCGAGGTAACCCTGATTTGTAAAACAACCTACACTTAGTCTCAACCACTACTCTCAGACCTATTTGGGCCCGCTGTCCCTATTTTTTGCAATTTCAAACATCGTGCCTGTATCAGTCAATGATCTCGCCAACCGATAATACGGCTTATTGCCACTACGGCTAATCGGCCGATTGAGCGCTCGGTCCACTGAATGATAAATTGTAACCCAAGAGTTTGATTGAACCACTGCAGTAAATCTGGTGGTTCAAGGGGAAGAGGCTATTATGGATCCGACAGGCCCTTAATTTTCCAGATCTAGACTTTTATATAGCAAATTGTTTTAGAATGTCATACCAAAAGCTGCTGCCTTATTCATTTAGAAATGTTAATTTGGAGGTAGGCGATTGTGTACATGCAAAAAACTCTGTCTTTGTCCAAAATGTTAAGCTGCACCCATCCCACAAAATCTCTCAAATTTCCCCTTTAATGCTGCTTGTGTTTTTATAAAAAAATCCAGAGGTGAAATGTGGCTTAAAGTAAATGCAACTCAACTGGCATTTGTCATGATTGGTTCCTTCATATGTGTTGGGGCCCTTCGTCATTGTGACTCTCTTCCAACCAGGTCTAGTGCCACTAGCTTTGCCATGTGATACACTGTTGTGATGGCCATCTATTAGAATAACTCAATTATCTTTCCTTTCTTTCTTGCGTCAGTTGGTTTTTGAAATGTATTGGCCTGTGTTGCACTGAAGATCATTTCACGAGCCACTGACCAAAGATTAGCACAATAGGTTTATTTGATGGTAATTTTCTGACCAATTGCAGCCTATTGCAACGTACGACCTTGTATTCACATGGGATAACTTGTTGCTTGAGACCAACGGAGTCTGCGTTTTAAGCCCATTCTCTTTGTGATTTTTGATTGATTGTTAGGTGCAACAGGTGACCATGTGTTCACATACACCACTACCCACTCACCCCCACCAGAATGGAAGATTTGGCTGATGCTGATGCTTCAAAAGTAACACACACTGTGTTTTTTGATGAAGTTAAGGTAAAATTTAGAGAATAAAGGGTTTGGAATTTGTACTCTCTAAACAACGATTGAATCCAAGGCTATGCTATTATTTAAGTGAAAGAATTATGAACAGAGGCCGAGTTCGTCCATGCAAAATAATTGTATTGCTTTTTCAATTTTTCGTAGAGTACCAGTTCCCAAAATCATAACAATACCGTTATTCTCATTCTACAGATTCCACCTCACATCCATCAATGACTGCTGTGTGATGATTTGGCGTTATTTAGGTATCTTGCGTTGTTATTATTTTCCTATCATGTAGGTTACGGGTGAAACATTGACTTTGGTTATTCACTCATTATGGTGTTAGGGCGAGATTCATTATCATCACTTACGATAACCTAATGAATTATGTAGAAGTTTCGCCCTAACATTAGCATTTTCATTAATTAGTTTGCTATAATGATGTTAGGGCGAAATTGGCTTTTGTTATTTCACCTCATTACGATGTTAGGAGGAGGGCAAGATATAATTTCCCCCTACCGCCTTCCTTTGTATTGTGCTTTTATTCGTTTAGGATAACAAGGAAATAATATTAATTTTAAGCAATTTATGCAAATTTCGAAAATTTTGATGACTGTCTGTCTCTAAGAGGATTTAGCCTATAGACAAGCCCTTGTCAACATCATAAAGAATATGTAAGCGTTTTTGGCCCCCTACTTGTTTATGTAGCGTCATTATTATTATTATTAAAAATGTTTTTCCATTTTTCCATGTTGTTAGTCCACAAGGTCATATCCTGTAGCTGCATTTTTCATGCCTAATACTGCATTGACATTCTATTTCTAGGTGTCATTGTAAAAGAAATTTAGAGAGCATTACGATTATAATGCAAAGGGAATTTGAACGGTGATAGGAAGTCCACCAGGAGGTGTTTCACACACCAAGATTAAATGGTCCCTAATTTCAGGTTCATTTTATGGTTTCTTTACAACTGCTAACATAAAATGGCGTGTTGTGAAAAAATGTCTTGTCCCTAATCCTCTGGTTGAAAGGGGAATTAACATCAACTAAAAATAAACTTATTCCACAGACAGCTAAAATCAGGGGCCATAACCAAGCTATACCTTCCAAAGCAAGCTCAAACAAAAAAGGAAACAGCAAAACCACTTGATAAAAACAAAGCACTCTTAAAGCTAAGTACTTCAATTGAGTGCCCTTAAGTGGTTCTATTGTTGTTCAAAGTGCTTGGTTATTTTAGTATAGCTTGCTTCAGCTTGCTTCAGGTTGTAATGTGCTTGCTATGTGCTTTGTTTTTCTGCTTGTTTCAACTAGTATTAAGAGGGAGTGGTATTGTTATCTGCAGTTAATTCCCCTTTCATTTCAGTGAATTTAAACAAGATGAGGTTTTCAAAACCAAGCACTATATGTTAGCAGTGTTATTACCCCATTTCATTTCTGGTCCTGAATAGAGATAAAGAAGCTCTCATATGCTTGGTCCTATTTTTATATATACTCTTTTGTGGTGCATAAGTCATGCTTTTATGTTGAGAACTTTCATTACAAACATGAAGAGTAAAAAAAGAATTGAGTCATCAAGAAAATGGCCCTCTTGTTCTTGTGATGCTTATGTGCATTTTTGAAAACATCCCTCACACACTATGCAATGTGGCCATTGAACAAAATCAATTAGCTGCTGCATACATCTATGATACACACACGTAATGTATTTATTGTAGCCTATTTAGTTGGTAGTATGTGTGTCTTTACAATTCATATGATGCCACACACACACACACTTGCACATGCAATTACCTATCCTCATCAGTGGATTGCTGAGTATGCGTGAGTACACTGTTGTGCTGAATACAAATACCCAGATACATCAATACATGTAGGTATTGATGCCTCTAGGGAATTTAAGGCTATAATATTTAAGCTAGCTTGTGTACAAGATAAAAGCCTTGATTGCGATATTCATTCAATAAACGTTATATGAAAGAGGAAATATGATTGGACAAAAATCATGCATTGAGATTGTCCACATTGCACAGTACGTAATATTAATAAGCGTACGCGGAGTGCTTAAAATGTTTACGCGCAACGTTGGATGATTCATTTTATAGGGCGGGGTGTGTTCTTTTTTCGTTTGAAAAAATTACACTGCCATTGGATTTCTCTAAAATGTCTGCTGTATAACGTTTTATGAATTAGGTTAATGTCTGCATATTTTTAGTTTCTCGTGCATTGGCAAAAACTCAATGCACGTCGTAAGTTTGACAAGCTCATAATGGCACTCGCCCCTGCGGGCTTGTGCCATTATTCGTCGTCAAACTGAGCGCTCATGCATTGATTTTTTGCAATGCACGAAGACTAACAAAATATAGACATTAACCTCTAATCATACACATTTTAGCAAAAAGCCAAAATTGATATGAAGTTGAAACTTATTTGCAGTAAATTACTCTTCGATTTCTTGATGTGCTTACAGAAGTTTATCACCAAAGTCAGAAACAGACCCACTATCAGGAGTAAAGTATCCTATGACAAAATTGCTTGGTTTCTTCATCTTCTTGGTATTGACACCAATGGACACTCCCACAAGCCGTACTCGAAGGAGTATCTGGAGAGAGAATATTGCCCTAGTATATCTGGGATACTGATACAGTGGAGTGATTGAAGATTTATTTGATCATGATGGGAAGACGGCTTATATCATTACAGCAGACCATGGAATGAACTAAATGGGGGCAAGTGTAAAATACTATTATTTTTACTCTATTATTCTGTCAGACCACTTGATCGACTGCTTATGGTGGTGAAAACAACGTTTGTGTGGAGTGAAATGAAGTTTCACCATCAAAAGTTTTGCCACATTGGACTGCGTAAAGCTTGTGTGAATTTTTATAATGATCGCACTGCTGGATGACCATCCTAAACCCTTATGAGACATTTCAGATATTGATATTAAGGGGTACCTCAGTGATTGGCGGGATCAGAAAAGTGAAAATATCCTAAAAAATCAGATTTTTGCATTTTTGTAATAGGTTTGTTTCCTAACCTACCGGCAAAAGTGATAAGACCCAAAGCCAACAATAGGACAAAAATTGGGATATGTAGTCTTACTGTCCATACGGACACTTACTACAAACATGTAACTGAATGGAGTTTTTTTTTTTTTTTTTTTTTTTTTTTTTTTTTTTTTTTTTAAATTGAGAAATTACCGTATGAGGGTCCGACAGAATTATTCTCACTTTTAAGCTATTCCGGCAAATTTCAAATATTTTTCTATCTTTCGGGTTGAATCACTGATTGGTGTATTTAAAGGATGGAGCTTGAGGGATAGCTGAGGGTATATATGAAAGAAATTCAGATGTTGGTGAATTTATTTGGGTATGATTTCAATTTTGATTCTTCAAAGTAGGTGACGTGATCGACAAGCTCATCCCCTCACTTTACCCAATGGAAAACTGAGATTTGATATCAGAAGAAAGTTCACATTTTCTGTTACCTGGGTAAATTTAAGGCCAGGGATATATGCCTTTTGATGTTACAAACTAACACATCCCCAAGGTCTCAACTCTTGAATCTATCAGTAATCCAACCACCCACATACCTTGGAACAATGTTACCCATTGGCTAAAGACACTTGCATTTATTGGGGGTTTTATCCTAGCTATAATTTTAACGGTCCTTTTTACACAGGTTCCCATGGAGCTGGGCATCCAAGTGAAACATTGACACCATTAGTAGGCATGGGGAGCTTGGGATCTGAATGGACCTCGCCAGACACACCTATGCAAAAAGTGATAAAGATGGCTTTACACAGGGGGGAACTTGAAATCTTTACACGATTGTTGACTATATTGAACGGAGGACCAAAGACACAAGGGAAAGACATAATATTGAATTATAACCCCAAAAAAGTCAAATTTTTCCTGGCTCTCTGTTTTTTTTTTTTTTTTTTTTTTTTAATTTTTTAGTTTTTTGAAATTTTTGAAAGTTATACTTCTGTGCAAGCATGATGTGTCAGTCAGTCTGTGTGAGTGTTGTCAATCTTTTGGTATACACTTTTGGTTAAATGTTGCTAGCTTTGTAGTGGAGTGAGGAAGCAAGTTCATACTTGGTATGTATGCTTGTACATTGAGGGCAAGACGTCTTTTGTGGGCTAACAAATGAGGGAGGGTCAAAGGTCATTCAGGAGTCATTTAGAGTCATTATTCTTGTGCATGTGGTATACACTTTTGGTTAGAATGTTGTGTTGTGGAGCTTTTAGTGCATTGATGGCGTGAAGTTCATATTTGGTATGCATACATTGAGACAAGGGGCAGTGGGCGCAACACATTAAAGATCATTCAGGGGTCACTAAACGGTAATTACATAGTGTCATGCCACTTGCCGCTCAGCAGCAAGCCACTTGGTGTACGCCACTGCAGGATTGAGCTATTATTAGTCATGCGGTGCTATCGCTGAACTACGTCATCGAGCGGGCACCGCTCAAGTTGAATTCAAGTCAACTCAAGCGATTGCCGCTTTAGGAAAAGCGGCAGCCCGAACGGCAGGGAGATCGATTTTATTGGCTTGACGCTTGACGCTTGGGTCACGCTAGCGATTCTTAACATGATTGCGTAGTGACGTATTTTCATCATCAGAGCGGGCAAAGCGCAACAGCATGACACATCTGCAACAACCTTAGGGTCATATCTTGGGCATGTGGTAACACTTTTTTTAGTTAGAAGTTTAGCTTTTTAGTGCAGTGGATGAATCAAGTTCACACTTGCGTAAAGATTAATTGAGGTGGGGTCTCTATGAGGAGGTCAAAGTCATTCAGGGGTCTTTAGCGTCATTATCTTGTGCTGTGGTATACACTTGTGGTTAGAATGGTGTATAGCTTTTTGTGCGTGACTAGCCTTTCATCAAGGCGTTTTGCACTTTTATTTTTATTCAGACCATTCTGTACACGGGTGGTATAGCGTCCTTCATGGGACGAGTCTCTTGCGCATCGCCTTCCACCAGTTGTGTTTTTGGTTTTCTTATTTTCAGGATAAATGTTCCGAACTTCTGGGAACTGATTGGGCAATACAGACTAAGGTGCCATATGAATGCATTTCAGTCAAACAAATTGATACTACCATCTGGCGGCATTATTTGTGTTGCTGTCGGGTTATTTGTCTTGTGGTTAAGAAAGGGTTAAAGAAAGGGTCGGTTTGATGGGAAAGAGAATCTTGGCACGAGCAATCAGTACTACGTACAATCTCACATTAGATGACCACATAAACTTTGATTGACACATTAATGCTGCAAAGAACTATCCCTATTTGCGGTAAGACGCCTCGCTCCGCTCGGCAGGAAGGCTTCGACTTCGGCACGCACCTCAGCGATACGCGTTGAGGGCATCTGAATATAAAGTTATATTGCGTGCTTTATACATTGAGATAAGGATCTGTAGTGGGGTCACAGATGAGGAGGGCAAGCTCATTCAGGGGGTCATTGGGTCATATCTTGTGTTAAAATTTTGTGTAGCTTCTTGTGCAGTGATGCAACAGTTCATACATGGTATGAATATGCATGGAGACAAGGGTCTTCATTTGGGGTTAGAGGTCAATCAGGTGTCATTAGGTGCCATTACAACTTGGATAGAGGTATATTGCTTTGGTGAAAAATGTAGTCTAGCTTTTTAGTGTAGTGATTGAATCAAGTTCATACTTGTATGTTTATACATTGAGACAAGGTGTCTATGTGTGGTACAACAGATAAGGAGGTCAAAGGTCATTCAGGGTCACTTGGGTCATTGCATCTTGTAGGGGGTACTTGTTGCACTTTTGCTTAATTTTTGTCTAGATGTTAAAGTGGCAATGATGATCAACTTATTCTTTGACCAAACTCGACAACCTATGTTTAAATATTAATTTGTGTATGGCTTTAGGGTATAAAGGAGAGGAAACTACTAAGGTGATCCCAGGAATAAATACCAGGGAATACCAGAAGAACACAGGTACATCACGAGGAATAAAATAATAGACCTTTTAAGTAGGCTGCGTTTCTCAGCGGGGTAGGTTGATGACCAGGCATGGTCGACTAGGAAGAATATATTGACCTTGAAAATAACAGTCCCGAATCTTCGTTTTTTTCCTGTATACCATTGTATTTTCCTGCTTTCTATGATTAGATTTGTTTACTTGTTTAATTTGTTCCCATTTTTCTGGCAAGACGTGACAGGAATGACACAGACCAGCACTTTATACATGGAATCTTTTGTTCCATGAATCCAGGATCTGTACAGAATGCTATTTCTGATTTGGACTTTCCTAGAAATGTGAAGCATTTCACAATTTGCATTTTTTACCAGCCTTGTGACTGACTTACCATATTTTTGGTAGTTCCATTCCATCATAACACAACAAAGAACAATATACAACGAACCAACAACAAAATGAGTGCAATCCAAAGGTAAGCCAGAATAATTTTGTTGCACCACCTTACCTAGAAATAAACCATATAATCCCTTAGTAATAACACAGACACCCCCTAATGGAAAAATTGGTTGAAAAAATATAGAATCCCCTCCAATAAATTCTCACACAAGTGTTGCTGAGTGTGAGGTGTATCCGGCCACATCCCATTAGCAGGACAAAACCGGATAATAAAAAACTTTTGTTAACGAAAACGACCCCCCCATCATAAATAGTAATTGTTCCCTTGCAACTCTTTCTCATCAGATTGGCAGTTGACTGGACTGAAGCGCTCAGATGTAACCAGGCAATTTCTCCCACCATGGCAATCACTAATTGGAACTCCATTCCCACTAAACTCTGTGGGTGTGCTCCCCCTGGATTATCTCCAACACACCAGTAGCTACAACGCTGAGTCATTGCTGAGCAATGCACAAACAAAGATAGCTTCTCATCAAGTAAGGTGTATACAGGATTTTTAGACGAAACTGCAGGTGGAGTACTTACAGATGAATAGATGAGTTGCTATGATGTAATTGGTGGGATACAGAGCATACAGTGTCTATTTTTTTAAAAACTGTAACCATTTGCATGTTGGGAGAGTAAACAGGGAGGAGTCTTAATTTAGAGATGGACTGTGCAGCAGCTGTTTGACCCATTGCAAATTGTCTGTTATTTTTAGACCCAATTAAGCAGTGGCAACACAATTTTGACAACTGATTTAAGTAGGGAATGCAAGGCTATTCCCTGGTAAAAATCAGCAAAATCCATTGTGGAAATCTTGCTATATAGGCATACAAAGATTATGATTTATATGTAGCACCTCTATATTATGCCCATCTCCATGGAGAAATGTAATCTATATTATAATAGGCCATGTCTGTCTGTCAGGAGTCTGTTCGTTGTCACAAATGTCTGGCTTGCCCTTTTAGCTCCGAGGTAGGGAGTGTGGTCATGAAACTTAATGGGGGGGGTTGTTAGCTGAGCCCGGCAAGATCAAGTTTGATTAGTTAGTGCATGCCACACAAGCCAGGTAATAAAAAAAAAAACAGTTTTCCAACAAGTAGTACTTTTAAAAAGCCAGGTAATCATGAAGGTGGGGATCGCCTAGCAAAACTAGATTTTTAAGAAAAATCCTTATGTGCCGCAGGTGAAATTTTGTAAACTTGCACAGGATTTGTAGTTAGGGAAGATATATCCAAATTATATGTCAAGTCATATAACAAGACTTTCAAACAGCTGGTGTGGGACTCCTCAGTACCTCTGCTGGTAGTCTTTGAGGGGCGATTAAGCTAGTGTAGCATCTATATTAAACTAAATCCAAGACCATACAGGATTTCACTTCATTACAGTAAGATTAGGATCACAGTTGGCTATCAACAAGCTTCAGGACTAAGGCTAACGTTGTTCATAAAAGCTTCTCACATTTGTGTTATTTTAATACATTTGATTACAGTGATTTGAAACGCTTGGGCATGGGTTTTTACAGGATTTTGAGTCAAAGCTCATTCAGGGTTGATAGGGTCTGTGATATTGTGAAGTGTCGGGGATCTATGGTGTTTATTACTTGGTCTTTTTGGAAAAGAGGTCATATGCATGGACCATTCTGATATGGTTTTAATTCGGGTCAATGCTTTCAGGTCAAGGAAGATCACATGCGTGAGACCACTCTAGGAGTTTTCTTCAGTCCATACAAAGCTCTGTCAGATGGTAACAAAAGCTGACCGTATAGAAGGATTAAGGACAACTCATAGTGAAAGAACAGTACCGGATGCAGTTGAGTGCTTGCTCGGGTAGATTTTATTTTCTCTGTTCAGTGGCAGTGGAAGCATCCAAATTTAGGGGGACTCCTCACAAATTTTAGGAAGGATACGAGGCAGTCGAAAAGTTTAGGGTGTACATGTCTTTGCCCATGTCTCTTTGAAAGTAATGACATATGTGTCAGGTTTGCTCCCTATCTGCATGCAAATTAAACAATTCCAACCTTAGTCGAAGTGTTTGATGCTATGACCCTCTGAAGGCGAGCTGAAATCACTGCAAGAGAATTGGAAAATACCAAAAAACAAAAATTTGTCTTAAAACATCAAAAAGTGCTACACGGCATATCTGATCTGATAGCTGGTGCGTCGGTTCTTTGAGATGAACTCGTGTTAACACTATGATTTGTGAACACAGTCAATTAAATAAATTATACCTTTTGTGTTTGTATGAACTATGAAATAAAATGGACATTGATCACCTCAGAACTAAACCAATTTGTACCATTTTGTTTACAGATTATTTTGACAGAGAGTTGATCCAGGAGCACTTGGATGGGACATCAACGTACTACCAGACCTATGATAGATTCTTCTTGGGTTGAGTATACTCTGCCCGTATCAGGTTTCTCTAGCTATTTGGATTCATCCCTTCTACCTCCCTCACCAACCAACCAATACTCACCAACTCACCTACCCACCCACCCAACCACAACTTCCAGGTCTTGTTAGGTAAGGATGTGGAAAGCCTAACCATGTGGCCAGAGCCCCCATACGATCTGACCCAAGTCCCCATTCCTGAAAAAAAAAAGTCCCTATCGCCCGATTTGATCCCCTAAGTTGACTTAAAAGAAAAGAAAATTTTTAAACATTTTTTGTGGGCCGACAACTATTAGACCTTATTCATAGTTGGCCCCCTTACTTATGTTTGATGTTGCAAAAATGGACACGCGAGACCGTTTTGACTAGTTGAGCCTTGGCGATGGCAGTCACCACGGTTTTACCCTCAAACAGTAGGAAAAGAACCAATTACAGATATGGTCTATATACTTCATCCATCCTGAACTAAGGAGTGAGTGATTGCTTTCATCGCAGTCGTAAACGTGCGGAACGCAGTAAGCCGCAGCTGTAATTGTGACCGTACAAAGTTGATGCGCGAGATACGCATGCACAACAGCTGCGGCGAAAGCTATGACATCACTCCGTAGTACAGGCCGGAGGATGAAGGATAGCTGGAAGGGAACACTTCATTTCCCACCACCCAGATGTTATCAGATGAGATGTATGTTGTATGTTAGGGTCAAGATGAATTTTATACTCCACTGAATTCTTTTGCCTTAACAGGGACAGCATGCACTGGTTACTTAGGCTGGATGGCTTACATCCTACAGATCCTCTTTTTCACCAACCACCTTGGTGAAGCCACGCAGCAAGATGGACAATCTCCATAGTGATAACATATTGACCACTGGTGGCTCTTGCTATTGATATTTTGTGTATAGCAATATGTATAGCAGTATGGTAACTGTACAGTCTTCTCCTTGGGTCTACTATGTGTATTGTTTATTACCAGTCCAACTGTGGTATGGTGCTCTAAAAGGTTGAGGAAAAATTTCAATAGTAAGCCACAAGCAAACATTGTGGCAGGCTCCAATCCAAAACGAAACCAAAATCGTTAAACAATTATAAAAGTATCAGGCTTGACAATCACCCTTGGAGTGTTCCACGGTAAGGTGAGTTGCTATGTTCTGACTCAGAATATTGTGTATTAATAGTTTGTGTCTTTGTTACTCATGTTTGGCTGCAACTAACCTGAACTCCTTCCCAAAGTCATCTCTTTTTCTCTAAATTTATTACAGCATAGTATGATGACAATATTTGTTAGATATTTATCCAATGGGATGATATAATTCGTCCTCAGCCATTTTTGTCCCCCGCCCGAACGAATAGTTCGGAGGGGGGACTATAAAATGGGCTACGTCCGTAGATTGTCACGGTATGTCGTCCGTATGATGTCCGTTATGTCGTGATAAAAATGTTAACCTGGAACATTGGGCATATTAGTTTTCTGGATGTGCTAGAGTAGCCAAACTTTGGTATAGTGTGGAGGGATACCCCCTACTCACAAGTAATCATTCCCCCGGGTCCTCCCTGGGTCGGTCAGGGGTAGGGAAAAAAGGTCAGGGAAAAGGTCAATTATGCACAGAAAATGTCCACATTTGTGTACAATTTATCTGGAGTTCTGTAAGGGCCTCGAGGATGGAATTGGTGGAAGAAGCAGGTTGATGCGTTCTCACACCTGATTAGATTTTGGGTGTTAAAAATTCTAATTAAGTACTAATTTGCCTAATTATGAAAGTTTTTTTTTCCCGCAAGGCCTGGGTACAAGTTCCTTAACATGTATATGATGTAACTTGGTGGAAGGAAGTGGGGAGAAGTCTCGACCTGATTAGATTTTGGGGCTGTGAATTTTGTTTTAGGTTCTAGTGTACATGTGGGGTCCATTCTTGGGGTTTGCCAGCCTGTTTACATTTCTTGGAAACAAATGTGAAAATACGTAAAATAAATGGTTCGCCGCTTTTCCCCCCAAAAAAGACCCCGTATGGGTCCCAAATATAATGTGATCCATGATTTTTTCAAAATAGTGTTGGCCACATTGAGGAAAATTATCAGATTTTTACTAAATTTAGTGCATTTTCAGGGGATTTTTGCATGCTGAATTTAGATTTCGTGAGGTCATTTTCTTGAGTAACCATATTTTTGGCGAGTAGTGATGGCCAAAATTAAGGGTGGACTGGTTCAGTGTTAGTTGTCATGTAGTGATCGCGATATTCGGCGGGGAATATTGTCGCCATCGCGTAAACGAGTTGCCTTGTACTCTTAAGAATGAAGAATCACACTGCCTTCATTGTTTATTTGATCTACTTAGGTATGATGTCTTTCCAAGGATGTTTACAGATATGTCCGAAATAACATAGGTTTCTTTCCCCTATGTCCTATTGCATCCTGGGACTTGTTGCCATAGAGAAGATGCTGGGTATGATAATGTGTAGCAGGAAGTATATCCACTCGGGCTGCTGGTATTATGCATTTTGGCATTGTGTAACCAGTCTTAGAAGGACAAAAAGGCAAGTGTTCACTTTGGTATTCATTTCTAAAGAGCAAAAAACACCTCTGTACAAGATTAAAGTATGTTGGAACA